>SOPF01027107.1:0-74738 GCA_012979155.1 Hypericum perforatum | reverse complement strand
TTTATTAAAAAGACTTTTGACTTTTAGCTAATAAGTGACATTTATGACATTTTGAGAACTGGAGGAGAGAGAGAGAACCAGAGAAGTAGGAAGCCACAAATTGTAACTCAACTCTCTGGATTAAACTTGAGGAAGAGAAAGGAAGCTTGATTACCTTTGATAAGCTTTCTTCTCTTTACTTTGATTCATATTTTTATGCTTAAGTATGTTGATGTTTATATTGTGTTTTTGCTTAAGCATGTGTGAGTAGTTAATTTTGTGGGTTTGGTGCCTAGGAACTAACATGTAATCAACTAATTTGAGGGGTTAAAAACTACTAGATTTATGTTCTAGTTAATGAACTTAAAGCTTAATTATGGTTTCACATAGTTTATGATCATGATTAGTTCTTGCCTTTGACAATGGTTTAGACTAGTTGGTTGTGATAAAAACCTTGTGATTATCCATGATTATGATCTTAGTTAAAACTTGAGACCGAAAGGTGATGGAATTAATATAAAGATTAACTAGATGATTAGTTGCTTAATGAATGAGAAATCTACTTAAGTAATTAATTGTCCACTGAGTGATAACCAAAGTTGGATCTTAGCTTGGTTTAGATCGATTAGTGGGGTCGAAAGAACATCTAATTGGTTTAAGTTTTGCTAATGATCAATTTAGACAAATCTAGCACGAAAGTGTAGGTTTGTTGCTTATGGAATACTCGGATCATAACAAGAGCATAATAAACCCCTTGAGTTGATTACATAAGTTCCAATGGTACTAAACTCACTTTTAGTTAAATTTGCTAAACCAGATTATTGTTTGGTGTTTTGAAGTTCATAGACTTTTGACTAGTTTAAATCTTTAGATCATTAATCTAGAAGTTTGTTCGAGTTATCAATCAACCAATCTTCATAATATACTCCTAATCAAGTTTGAAATCTAAGTACGAAGTCTTAACAATCAATTTCCTGAGGATCGACAAAACTAGACTTACTCTGTGCTTTTGTTGTTGAGTTTTGGCACACGCTAAGGAGGAGTGGTGCGTGCCATTGTTCTTGCACGAAGAACATTGGCGCGCGCAAAAGCGTATAGGCGTGTGCTATAGACGCCCAGAAATTCTGGGCCGCACAACGAGCTCGTGAGGTGAGCTCTGTCAGACACAGTTAGCCCACGCTAGAAGCACTAGTGGCGTGCGCCATAGGTGGCTAGCGAGCTTGAAACAACACACGAATCATCAGTATACTTTGAATCAAGCACAAAGGATAATCTGAACACTCAAGTGCAAAGCAAAGCAATCACAACAAAGACTCACTACCCTCACCGTTGTTGGACCATCTCTATAGGATGACAAGTCAAAGCAATATGCTATCAAATTTTTGGTAAGTCTCCATTTGTTACTATCGAGCTTTTTGACGCATCCCTTCCTGGAAGTCTTAGAACTGGGTGAAAAACCTTTCTCCTCTGTCGTCTCTAGAGTTACTTATAGGGAACAGTGTTGATGGAGATGACTCTGATACCAAATTGGTATAAGCTACTATGCTCTGTAGATAATACCCGTGTAGAGCGGGATTGAGCAAAGGATCACAAGGCTGATTGCCCCAATGTCCAGGAGCCGTGGTGGCTTCTGAAATGCTAATAGGGAAGAGAAGAAAGGGAAGGGAACGAGAGAAGAATTGAAGGTAGGAAATAAAGAGTTCTTGTTATTGATTGGTGATTAAACAAAGGTGAGTCTTGGCTAAGCTGCAACATTGAAGTTGCAACATTAAACAAAGGAGCCAAGTCCGGTCCAAAACCACACATTTTTTACGGGTTTTGACCGAAAACATTGAAAAATTTACAGTTTTTGGCAGACCAAAACTGCATTTTTTTACATTTTTGAATGAACCCTAGTCATAGAATTCATTTCCCAAAAATCGCCTTTTCATTAATCATTTTCATTTCAACCCCTCTAAGAAAATTTAGCCATCCGCCTGACCATGGGATAGGCTTGCCTCCTGGGTTTTTTACAAGCTCTAGCCTCATACTATATTATCGTTTTAGTTTCAGTTCTGATGCTGTGTGTACCATGATTAGTTTGATTTTTACAAAAATTATAGGCTACAGTACACATTTGAGATAGGGACAAAAATGGGTAAGATAAGGAATTCAAAAGATTTTACCTATACACAAATTTGAAAAGTTAGACCTATATTCTACATTAGATTCTCAAAAATTTTATTATTAGACTCATATTCTTATCCTTAGATTCCATAAGATTTACATGATTTTATAAAGTCGGATACTTAAATTAAATAAAAGAAATTTTTTAACGTAAAATTTAATTTATATATCTAGTATATTAATAAAAAAATCAATTTTATGGAGTATATTTTAAAATATTTAAGAAATATATTATAATTTATAAGTAAAAAATAATAATAACATAACTAATTAGTGTCTAATCAGTGTATAATTAAGGGATTATTTAAATTAGGGTAAAAAGATATAAGGATATGGTAAAAATTTATAGTATTTATATATTACCCTAAACTCTACGTTTAAATACAAACTCATACTCATACTCTATTTTAGATCTAGTCAAAGTCAACAAAATTTTGACCCACAGAGTAAAGATAAGATATGACCCGTAGGTTATAGGCATTTTTTTTATCTCTAGTTTGAGAATCGTTGCATGCATGTTAATGCTAATCTAATCCCATAATTGTTTTTATAAAATATTAATATAATAATCATTGTTCATTAAAAACTGGTTTCATTTATTTTGATAATGATCACAACATATTAAATGACCAAAATTTAATAAAACACAAAAAATGTTTAACTCCCATAGATTTAATCAATAATAAATTACTGCCAATTGAATATGATAGATCGTATAATTATTTCATTAAATGATAGCATCATAAATTAGCTGAAACTAAAAAAACGTAAGCCAGAATTAAAAAAGGCTAGAGTTTGAACGAAATTGGATTCTATGGGGACTTTATAGGGAGTGTCCCCATATGGGGACTCAAATCTAGACCATCTGATTAGCATCTTTTTAAAAATATTCTGATCTAATGGTGTAAATAACTCAAGGGCATTTTTGACCTATTACCCAAACCTAAAAAGTAAAACAATTAATGACTTCCTCTTTTTTCTCTGTTTATCAATATTAAAAAACTCAAGTATGTAATGCATTCATTCTTTTTAGTCCCATTATCATAAATATCCCTCTTTTTAAGCAAAATTTAAATTTAAAACACTAACCTTTGATATTCTTTCCTGTAAAAACCGAGACATTTAATACATCTTTTTTTTAAATAAATCCCGAGATATTTAATACCTCCCTTTTCACAATATTGACTTACCTTTTATTGGTTTATTGGTTTATTAGTTTATTGGTTTATTGGTTTATTAATTTATTGGTTTATTGGTTTATTGATTTATTGGTTTATTGATACTGGTTTATTGATTTATTAGTTTATTGATTTATTGGTTTGTTAGTTTATTGATATTGATTTTTTAATTTTTTAGTTTATTGATTTTTTAGTTTATTGATTTATTGATACTGGTTTATTGATTTATTGATTTATTAGTTTATTGATTTATTAGTTTATTGGTTTATTGGTTTATTGGTTTATTGATACGGTTTATTGATTTATTAGTTTATTGATTTATTGGTTTGATAGTTTATTGATTTATTGATTTATTCATACTGGTTTATTGATTTATTGGTTTATTGGTTTATTGGTTTATTGATTTATTGGTTTATTGATATTAGTTTATTGATTTATTAGTTTATTGATTTATTGGTTTGTTAGTTTATTAATTTATTGGTTTATTGGTTTATTAGTTTATTGATACTGATTTATTGATTTTTTTGGTTTATTGATTTATTGATTTATTAGTTTATTAATTTATTGATTTATTGGTTTATTGATTTATTAATTTATTGATTTACTAGTTTATTGATTTATTGGTTTATTGACTAATTAGGTATGAGGTTAATTAATAGGAGAGAGAAATCAACCAATTCAAAAAAGGTAGTAGTTGTAGAGATTATGGAGAGAGAATATCATTAATAGAATTTTACCAAATTACCCTAGTCCCCATATGAGGACTCATAAAGAGTCCCCAACAAATCCACTCCCGAGTTTGAACACCGCTTCCACATGACTAGCTAAGAGACACGAGTGTTTATTTAATAGTGTTTCGGGGGAATGACAGAATATCAAAAACTCGATATGTGAAATAGCGAATAGAGTAGCGGATAAATAGCAGAAGTCGTAAAGCATCAAAATTAAATATTTTTTTGTGAAATAAAATAATGTTCATATAAAAAAACTGCATAAACAAAATTTAAAAGAAATGAATTAACATAAACTCAAATTTTAACAACACTCGTATAGTGCCGTTATACCTGATGAGAGACACATCAATCCTACGGAAATTAATAGATCTCTTAACATATATTCTAAGGAAAAAAAACCTTGATACAAGCATCAATTTCGGATATTAAATGTATATCCTAAGCATGCAGGCTCTATGTTATAACACCATGCATTTCCTTTCATAAAAAAATAAAACCTATCAGGCTATCATTAAGAAGTAGCATCAAGAGAATTGAGGAATTTGCTGATATCAGCCAATCGTTTATTAAAACATAATTTAAGTGACATTTTGGTGCAACTGAATCGAAGTGGAACTCAAATGGAGTTTCATGAAAGAAAGAGCAAATAATTAAGCAATTAATAGAAATTAAAAAAAAATAAAGATAAAGATAAAAAGTATATATTGGCCGAACAGGTGGCTAACGATAGCCAGGAGACGTGATTGGTCACTTGGGAGGATGACAGACCGCGACCAGTATGTCCTCTTTTGCAAGTGCGTCCTGTCCTCGTGATGAGAAGTGAGAAATGACAAGTGACGGGCTCTCTCTTATCAATTTTTCAAGCACCTTAATGTTATATAAATCTCAATCCATTGTAGCTCTCTTGTCTCTCTCTCTTCAGCTTTTTTTTAACTCCCCGTGATTTGTCCGACTGGTTCCACTGTACCAACACGGGTCTTTCCTGTATTCTTTGTCCTCACTCGCATGCACCCTGAGAAACTTTCCAGGAAGTCACCCATCTTGATCCTACCTTCGGCCAAACGCGTTTAACTTTGGAATTCTTTCAGGATGTGTGCCCGAAAAGAAGGTGCATCTTGTTGATATGGATGATAGTAACAATCAAATCACTTAAGTCTTTCACACAATTCATATACGGGGTATCACATTCACCCCTCCTTAAATACGCGACGTCCTCGTCGCGCCAGATACACACAATCCCAGAATCTCTCGCTTGTAGTGCATTCGGTCCCCGAATCACACCGTACAAGCCGAGCTCGCTCTGATACCAAATGTAACTCCCCGTGATTTGACCGACTGGCTCCACTGTATCAACACGGGTCTTTTCTGCATGCTTTGTCCTCACTCGCACGCACCCTGGGAAACTTCCCAGCAGGTCATCCATCTTGATCCTACCGTCGGCCAAACGTGTTTAACTTGGAGTTCTTTCAGGATGTGTGCCTAAAAAGAAGGTACACCTTGTTGATATGGATAGTAACAATCAAATCACTTAAGTCTTTCACACAATTCATATACGGGATATCACATTTTTATTTTAAGACAGTATCGCGCAATAACCGCGGGTGTTCCTCCTCTTTTCCAATACAGTTCACTGGTGAACGCCACGTCAGAATTCCTTCCTTTGCCTGATTGGACCCCACTCGGTCTCCTTCGCTCATTATGACTGTGTTTCTTTGGACGATTATTACCATTTTTTCCTTATAATAAAACTGCCCTGAAAACCAATCAAGTTATAGTACACAAGTTTCAGCTTGTAAGATCATAAAACAAATAGTGTGAACTAAACTCTTTTATTTGATTTAAAAATCTTGATGGAAGTGATTGGAACTACTTTTTTACTGGTTGTTTTAACCTGCATGTTCATAATTTTGTAGTTCTGGTTTAACAAATTCTAAATTGTAAGATACTTGATTATTTTAAAATATCAAATTCCAACAAAAACACCTGAAATATCCTCCTCACGAGAGAGTATACTAATTGAGAAGTGGGCTCGTTGTTAATTGGTGAAGAGATGGACCTAATGAAATGACTCGGGAGGAGGTACAAACTAGTCCCATACTCCTGAAGCAGAGTGCAAAACAAAGCAAAACAAAACTAGTCTAATCTAATCTTCGATTTACAAGGAAAACTATAACATGTCAACATTTCCCCTGCAGGCTTTGGTAGTTATATTCGTCCCATGATACTGGTTCCAGGCCCTCCAAGAGTGAGGACAACCCCTTGAAGATCGCTTCTTGGGTTGTTAAAGGACTCTCTAGTCGGATTTCTCATTGGCGGGTACGGTCTAGCCATGCGGGAATGCCTCGAGCTCTGGCCAGGTTGCTTAATGAATGGGATGGACGGTTCATGAGATGGCTTCAACGGCCCCGTGATATGGCTGGAGGTTGGAGATGAAGGATTGAGGCCCAGCAGTGGTGCTCGGGAGACAACCTCGTGTACCTGAATGGAAAACAACAAATGTCATTTCCACGTTTTGATTTAGCTACCGGGAGCAAAGATCGACGTTGGCAAGAGCTTACGGGTGCAAACAGGACCCCTCTGTATAATCTTCCATTAACTGTTGCAGTCATCAGAATGCCCGAATCAAATGCCCTGTCAACTCTGCCACGCACCTCGGCACCCATCTAGCAGGCAAACAAAGATGAGAAGATTTAAATTAGCACAAACACATACGATGGATTTCTGTGGTAAGGAGGAATTATAAGACAATGAAGCTTACCACATCGTGTACCGAACTCCTTTGCACTGGTTTTTGCTCAATCGCGGGAAAAGGTAATCTTTGCCTGGCCGCATGAACTAGCTGCACATAGTTCTCCGGCTTCTGACGTTCAAAGAAAGGTTGGTTATAGCTTTGATTTCTTTGAAACACGCTGGCGGCTTCCCGGTCTATGCCTGAGCCGTTATTCAGCTGGCAACTTCCAGTAGCTAGATTATGCCTAAAAAGGTTAAAACCTTCGGAAGGTGTACAAGAGACGGTGATTTTCTTTGACGGGGTTTGCTCTTGATCAGATTGTCATGGAGATGAATGTTGGGAAAGAGAGAGAGAATGTTCTTCTTCCTCCGAGTCTGCGTCATTTGGCCTCGGATTCACAGTTCTCTTTCTCTTGGGATGGGGACCGTCTGCAGGAAACCATCCAAGTTAACAAAGACCGAAATGGATCAAACGGGCTGGCGGAAAGAAGGATTCGGATTCAAACTAGGCCTACCAGAACTAAGCCAGAAAGGCCTTTTCTGTTCCAACTCTTGTTCATCAATTCCCTTTTGGACAATTTCATTATAACCAGATAGAGTAGACCTGAGCTGCAGATGGGTAATTATCTAAGCTCATACAAGAACAAAAGCCGTAGATATGGAAAGCGAAATCGAACTTTAAAGCTGTGTACTGATTCCGTTACCGAATTATTCGCAAGTCCTCCGGACTGTTTTCGTCTTTCTTGGTTCCAACGAGCTCCAAAAATCTTGCACATTGAAATGTTGCATATGCCATTGGGATGTTCGACCCCAAGTTGCAAGACCAACAACTCATTCAGTGGACGCTCATCATCTCCACATCTGCATAAGAATAGATAGGGAGATTCCAGAATGAGAAAACATTGACATGACGAAGTCGAACAACAGATGTTATGGGTCGTTACCCTCCATAGAATGAGAAAACATTATCCAGTATGTTCGTTACACTCGTGCACTCGTCATGAGATCAACCGAAATGGCACACGTTGTTTCGAGTGAAGACGATGCAAGGCATGAATGATCGAGGGTGATGATCGGGTCGAGTGAAGAGCCGTAAGCATGATTGGGGTGACGATCGGATTGGACTTGGAGCTTAGAGGGTGCACAAGACGTCCCGACGATCGAGTGAAGTCGAAGCTGAAAAGCCGAGCTGAGAGGCTAGCGGTCGTTCACCTCCTAGTGCCAGTTGGGAGGGAAGCAGAGACTCGGACCCAACGACCGCTGGTCCCCCAGTGTCCGTTAGGGGTGCTCGGAATGAAGGTTTTCGGTTAATAGTTTTGCCCCTACTCTCCCAACAACCCTAATTTTGAGTGTGCCTCTATATAAACACATGTAAGCCTCTTTCAAAGGTGTCTTTGGCCCTTAAAAATTGCGTGGCGTCAGTGAAGCTCCATAGGGTTAGGTCTTTCTCTTAGACAAGAGAGGGGTGAGTGAAGTTTCATAGGAGTTGTCTTTTACTTGAGTGAAGAGTAGAGTGACAAGAGTGAGTGGCTAGGGCGGGAGAGCTCTTCGAGTGATCGAGGGAGGCTTGTGTGAGGCGTTCATTATAACAAGCGGTGTAGCTTGAGATTATAGTAGAATCTCTCTTGGCTGAGAAGTCCCTAAACGTAGATTAGTGACGATCGACCGGGTTACCAAATATCTTGTGTCCTTCTTGCTTTTCTTTGTTGTTTCTAACTTGGTGTGTGTTTTTTGCTTCCTCCGGGTTTGACAGTGTTGTGTTGTTTGGATCCGCCCGCGAGTGCGCACTTATAGTGGAGGAAGACGGAGAGCGTCGATTTCTCCTAACAAATAGTGAGTATTTTCGATGCTAATTTAATCTGCTTGAAAATTAGTAATCAATATGATCACTTTTTAATGCTTAGACCGTCCATTACGAGGAGGATGCGACGTCTTTTCCTACCACGTTGCATAATCAGGCAATGCAGGTGTTAGCATAATGTTGACATGGGTGTAATTTTTTGCATGTCATCGTGACATTCCACATCACTATGCCACATTGGCCCCAGCTTGTGTGACATGATTGAACTACATGAAATTTTTTATATTTTTAAAAAATATTTTCCATGAATTTTTTGTAAAAAAATTTAAAATTTCTTTGTTCTACTTGCACTCTTCTATTGACATAATTTTTTTAATATTGTTAATAATTTTATAAATATTTTATATTCGATAATTCAATTGATATGGTCAAATAAATTTTTTCAATTTATGTGGCCAATGAACATAGGTTAATCTCATTTTTTTTCTTCACTAATTCCCAAATCATTCTCTCATCTTTCAATAGACTTTTTGCTATATTTTTCTAAATATAGATTCACATAATCGTAATTTCGAAAGTTCTAGATCTAATTTTAATTATAGTTCATATTCTTTTTCTAATAATTTGTTCATCATTTTTATCACTCAATGGCAAGTCTAAATCAATGCCAATTTTTGTTTTACGAAGATATTATTGAGAAAATGCACACAAATCGCGCTGGGTAGAAGCGCTCTACTCCATAATCAAGACGTACTATTAATAGGGTGCAAGAAGTTTGCATCCTTTATATTTTTAATTCAAATTATTTATAACCTTTTTTGTATTTTGTAAAATCATTATTTTTGTTATTTCAAAATTAATTTTAATATTTTTAAATATGTTCAAAATTATATTTGAATTCTAACTATATTAAAAAATAGTGATGATATGGAACAGTGGCGATAACTGTAGCAATTGCATAACTATATTGGAAAAGTTTGTTAAAAAGGTTGAATGCAAAAATAAAAATGACATAGACAAGAGAAAAATTGTAAAGACGAAAATGGCTTGAGAATGATAGGAGTAAACGAAGAAAGGAATCAGACTTGGGAAAGTGAGGATTTTTTTCTAATATTTGTATTTCTTTTTCTAATATTTTATTTTGAAGATGATTTATTTGCCTTATAAATTATAATTGAGATTTTTACTTTATTTGACAATTTATTTTGAAGATTTTTGTTTTTATCATAACTAATTTGTTTGTAAGTATTGAAAATTTGCTAGTTTTTTTTTTCTAATAATTTGAGTCAAATATAAAAATTATTATGTTGTCACTTCACTAATTTTTGTGTCTTGCATGTCGAAAAAATAAAAAATAAGTAAATTATCATATATTACTCATTACAGATGCACTTGTTTAAAATTACAGACTTGTCGTATAAATAATTTAAAATCTAGTAATCCATCATGTAAGTCTATTAACTTTTTTCTAGCAGGTCATTCCAACAATTGGACCTGTGCCATTGTTTTCCTTTTTTTTTCTTAGTTGGTATGATACCGGAATTGATGGAAGTGAAGGCTATCTCGTCCCTGTCCAGTAAAAAACCTAATTTTCAAGGTCGGTTATTGATGTGCATCTAGAAATGTGTCCTCTCGAGGTGTATTTGGGAGATGCGTGGGGGGTTTTTGTGTCTTTTAGTATATAGTTTCGGGAATTGGAATCGCTGTTCCCGTCAAAAGTTTGGAGGTTTTTGGGGAGAATGGATTCATTGGGAACTATGTAGAAGGTGTCCCCATTTGGGGACTCTCTTCCGGACCATTGGATCTGATTTTTTTTCAAAAAAATCAGATCCAATGGTCCATAATCACATAAGGACATTATTGACCTTTACCCTAAAGTCATTCTACTATAGTGATTCAACCATTTTGGTCCATAATCCAATGGTCCATAATCACATAAGCATTAGGCTAAAGTCATTCTACTATAGTGATTCAACCATTTTGGTCCTTGCTGTTCTAAAACTACTCTTTGACTCCTTACTATTCAAAATAACTAAATTTTTTAGTCCCTAAAAATCAACATAGTTTTTTTATGACCATTATACTCTTATTTTAAAAGTTCTTCCTAACCAAAACCAAATAAACCAAAAAAAATCAAACCCAAATAAATCCAAAACCAAATCCAATCCAACCAAACCAAATTAATTAAAATCAAACTAACTAAATTAAAATCTAAATCAAACCAACAAACTTAATCTTCCTAATCGGGAATGTCCTCAAATAGCCCAAGGACAATATCGGGGAGGGGCGGGAACCAGTGCTTCTAAACTGCTGGTTAAGAAAGTGGGACAGGAACACATAATTTGGAGCACGAGAAGCCTTTCGACATGAAGAAGTCGATCTTGGAAAGCAACATCGAGAAGGCACGCAGAGCTCGTGACGAGTTTGACAATCTGGGCCAGCGAGAAATCGTTAACCTTCAACAAAGAGATAATGGCGTTGGGCTCGTTGATGCTTTCGAGATGTACTTTAATTTGAATTTGAATAGAAGGCTCGTACAGACCCGTGTTATCATACATGATACGGGCCGATTTGGGCCTCCCAAATCCTTCAGGTTTGACCCTTTCCTGCTTCTCTTCTTCTTCATCCTTGTCTTTGTCCCTCCTATCTAGGAATTGGGTCATTTTGACCCAACTCGTATTGGGATAGCAGTGGGTCAAGGGAAGGGAAGGAGGGCTTGCTAAGGCGTAGGAGCTGTTGGGAAAGATTGGACGGTCAAAGGATGTGAATATGATTATGAGAAGTAATTTGTATTTGAACCCAGATATGATATCTGTAATTTGAATTTGAACATGAAGTCATTGATTTGTAGTCATTCAAACAATTTTTTTCAACTTGACGTCATTGGAGTACGTTTCAATTTTTTTCAACTTTTGTCGATCAGGTGGAAAAGTCGAGGAGTTGGGAAATTGCGAAACTTTAGGGTTTAGGGCATGGGAAATTTGAAGAGCATAAACACACACTCCATCGGTGATGTCTGTAATAGGCAAAGAAGAAGAAGAGGATTTCGGTGGTTGAAGGTTAGTTATGGGTTTGATTTGGTTTGACTTATTTAGGTTTGACTTGGTTTGGTTTATTTGGATTTGGTTAGGAAGAACTTTTAAAATAAGGGTATAATGGTCATAAAAAATTATGTTGATTTTTAGAGACTAAAAAGTTTGGTTATTTTGAATAATAGGGAGTCAAAGAGTAGTTTTAGAACAACAAGGACCAAAACGGTTGAATCACCATATTGAAGAGACTTTAGCCTAATTTTTCGTTAATTTAATGATTTGATTCAATGGATTGATATGTATGATTCAATAATTTGTTCTTTTTAATTTAATAGTTTGGTCTATTTTGATTCAATAATTTGGTCTATTTTGATTCTATAATTTAGCCTATTTGATTCAATAGTTTGGTATTTTGATTAAATGGTTTGATCTATTTTATTCAATGATTTTGTTTGTTTAATCAATAGTTTGGTATATTTTCTTCAATAGTTTGATATGTTTTCTTCAATAGTTTGGTCTGTTCGATAAAAAATATCTAACAAATTGTAAGAAAATCTATCAAATTAATTATGTAACACCGTATATCATCGAATGTAACCAAGTAAACTCATTGAATATAATTGAGATAAACTATTTGTTGTAACAAGACAAGCTAATGAATATAACTAGCCAAATAATTTGATATAATTGGACAAACTATTGAATATGACTCGCAAACTATTGAATATATTTAAAAAATATTGAATATAACTGGGTAAATCATCGACAAGATCAAAGACCTATTCATTGACAAATTACAAGCCTATCATTAGATTGATTTAATAGTTTAGTCTATTTGATTCAATAAATTTATCTAATTGATAAAATGGCTTAGTAGGATTGATTTAATGGATTGATCTGCCTGTGTAAACTATTGAATATAACTCGCAAACCATTGAATATAACTAAAAATATCATCAAATAATCTGCATAAAATATTGACTAAACCATCCAAAGAGAGATGCACGCTCAACACACTTAGTCGAAGCTACGCAATTCATGCACCTTGAAGAAGGTTCACATTCCATGCACTTGGTAAGAGTGCACATTCCTTACACCATGTACATGGTGAGAGGTGCACATCCCGTACACCTAGAAGAAGGTGTAAATTCTATGCACCTAGTAGGAGATGCAAATCTAGTTACACCTGGTGTAGGTGGTGCACATCCCACGTAGCTGAACGGAAGTGCATGTATTTAGTAAGAGGTGCACATCTCCTATACTTGGAAGGAGGTGCATATTCCATGCACCAAAAAGGTGCATATTTCATGCAACTAGTGGGAGATACATGCACTATAAACTGCCTTAGCAAAATACATGTATCATTGACCATCTTTCTAAGGTGCATATATCAAGGGCCAAGTGCAAGAAAATTTGAGATTGCTAGTTTAGCATGACCTATGTGAGCTTGGAGTGGATGATAAACTCTAGAGACCAAGTTGCCTCGAGGTTTATTAAAGATAACTATTAGGTAAGCTCGAGTTCTTAAGAGATAGGGGTGAATATCTACTTAGCAAAAGTTGAAATAAATCAATGGGATGAGGCAATAAAGTATGGAGGGTCTTAATATGCTTTACTGATTAGAATCATATGCGAGTATGGACTCTATAAAGCAATAATGTTAAAGTTAGAGTGAGCCATTGAAAAAATGCCTGAAGTAGGTAAGGATTATAATCAAATAAGGATAAACTTCAAGATTTTGAAGATGAGTTTGATAAAGAAGGAGGTGGTTAGGTCAAATTTCTTCTCTATATAAGTAAGGCCTAGGGAAAAGCAAAAGACATCATCCAATCAATCAACACACATATCTCTCATAGTTTCTCTGCTTTTATCTTAATATAACTTAGGCCATAGGTTAGCTTAGCAATAGAGTAGGCTTGGTACTCTAGTTTAGGCCATCCTAGTTACTCAAGTGTGAGATCGACCTTGGGACGAACAAATATTTGAAGGGGAGAGGTTGAATCTCACATTCTGAATCTGTTAGGACAAAACAATCTCGAATGCAATAACATGAGCAAGCTACATTACACAATAAAGTTCATGATGAAAATAATAACAACAAGACAAGAAAATTATTCATCCAGTTTGACTAGAATGTCTACGTCCGAGGGTGTACCAAGCTAGGAGAAAATTTACTAATCTCAAGCATCAATTCTTGAACTTACAATGGAGGACTCCTCCCTAAATATTGATCTAGATATTTTGTAAGTCACTTTAGAATGATATTACATAGTGGAGGAGAGGTATATTTATAGTTATACCAAAGGAAGGGGCAAAACTGCCTAAGAAGAAATTTTATTCCGTGTAACCCAGTGGGCACTGTGTCCAAAACTGTCAACTTCTCTATCTTCAAATTTTCAAACAACGTATATCATCTAATCTTGAATGACCTATTACAACAAGTCAATCCATAATGCGTGTACAAGTGTTATGACCATCCTGAGCTTCTTCACTTAAACTCAAGGCTCTTTACCCAACAATCTCCTACCTGAAGTTTAATCTCAACCTCAATATATTTTACCATTCATTTGATGACTTCTCCATCTCTTGGTATGCTAGATCCATTCTCTAATTCACTAGACCTACTGAAGCCATGTTAAGCTTTAGCTTCTCCAAGGTAACCACCTTGGTCAACATGTCAACTGGTTATGCTTTAAATTGAGAGGGACATCAATATCTTAGATCTCAAATCTGTAAAAAGTGGTGGCATAAGATCAATTTCATTCTCAATATTTTCTAACAAACACCAACATATAAAAGCAAAAAGCACATACCAGATTACCCTTCTAAATTGCCATTAACTAGTCTCATCCAAGTGTCAAAATATCTTACTACATTCTCACCAAAATACCAATAAAAACCCACAAGACCCACAAAGTGATGCCTTAGTTTATAGTCCATAGAGTAATGTAAAAAGAGATGTAAGGACATCTTTGAGCAAGAATTGCATATTAGGCAAATCGAGCTATTCCTAGAAGACCTAAAAAATCCCATCCACAAAAGATATTATCTTTTGTCTTGATCTTTCCTAGGAGAACCATATAAAGGAAACAATTGACTTTGAAAGAAATCAGTCTAGAAGACCATTTTTGAAGCATTTTAGAATTAGATAAGATAATAAGGTCTTTAAACTAAAAATCTATTATTATGATCTAAAAACAAAATAGTGAGCTTTCTTATCAATCTTTTCAAGCCTTCAGATCTTCTTCTCTTTAGGTCACTAATGTAATGAAACTTAAATTCAATGTGTTTTGTTCTTAAGTAGTAGGCAGGATTCTTTGCCAAATGTAACGCACATTTGCTATCACTATCGAGTACATTCTCCTTTTGCTCCCTTCCTAATTTCCACAAGAAATTTTTAAGCCGCACTAACTCTATACTCACTTTGTCTCTACCACGTACTCACTTTTTGTAGTTGACTTTTCTTATCATTATTATTTGACCCTAAGTCTGTATTATAATACCGTAAGAGCTTTAATTCTTTTCTCTCAAAGTAAAGCCACTGTGCAGTAGTACCTCTTAAGTAGCCAAGGATCTATTTTACCACGACTCAATAATGCTTACCCAGATTGCTCATAAAGTTACTCACAACTCCCATCGCATATGCTATATTTAGCCTCGTGAAAATCATAGCATACATCAAGCTACTTACTATCGATGCATAAGGAGTCTTCTCTATACAAGTTTTCTCAACCTTACTCTGAGATGAGTCATTCTTGGACAACGTAAAGTGTCTAGTTAAAAGAGTCAACTTAGGGTTGGCATCTTGTATGCTAAATCTTTTCAATACCTTCATGATATACTCAACTTGAGAGAGAAATAACTTCCTTGTAATTTTATCTCTCTTAATCCTCAACCTGAGGATTTGCCTAGCCTCACCCAAGTCCTTCATAGCAAATCTTTCAGATAATTACATCTTCACCTTGCTCATCTCTCTAGCACTAGTTCCTACTATCAATAAGTCATCTACGTAAAGCAGGAAGATGATATAACCATTGTCCAAATAATTTACATAGTAATAATGATTTATTCTTTATTGAGTGAACTCAATTCTATGAATGAATTCATCAACCTTTTTGTACCATTGTCTTAGAGCTTGCTTTAATCCTTATAAGCTATTTTCTAATTTGTACACAAGCTCACTATTGCCTTGCAAGAATCCATCTAGATGTTCCATATAGAATTCTTCCTCTAAATCACCAAAGAGAAATACTATCTTCACATCTATTTGCTCTAGAAATAGATTCTTAGCTGTCAATATACTCAGCACCATCCAGATGGTAGTCATCTTCACCATAAGAGTGAAGGTATCGCTGAATTCATAACCATATTTATATTGTAATCCTTTTACAATCAGTCTTGCTTTGTAATGCTCGGTGCCATTAACCTCTTTTTTTACTCCGTAGACCCATTTGTTTTGCAGTGTTTTCTTGTTCTTAGGTAGTTAAACTAACTCCCAAGTTCTATTGCACTTCAAGGACTCTATCTCATCATCCATGACAATCCTCTACTTGCTCACTTGATCACTTTTCTAAACTTTTACAAAAGGGAAAATTAGGCTAAGGTCCCTTTATTTTGGGTGTTCAACCGGTTCAGTCCTTATTATTTAAAAACTAATCTTTGGATCTTTACTATGTTGAATAATCGAGTCTTTTAGTCCCTAAAAGTCAACATATTTTTTTAATGACCATTATACCCTTTTTAAAAAAATCTAACTCAAACCCAAACTAAACCAAATCAACCCTAACCAAACTAAACCAAATCAACCCTAACCAAACCAAACCAAACCAAATCTCTCTCTATCTCTCCTTCCTCTATTCTCTATCATAAATCACCATCCTCTGTTGGAAAAAGAACAACGGTCATCTCTCGTTGTAAATGTTGAAGAAGATGGGCAAAATGATGAGTCCCCAATTCTGGCCGTTTAGTTATTGATCACATCTACGTACTATTTTAGACGGGATCAGTGGGCTATCCAATGGGATCGGTAGTAGGGTTAATAAGGTGGGGGTTGGTAGGCTTAGGGATCAGGCAGTGTCAGGAAGAGGACACGAGAGAGATTGGATTAAATGGCAATGAGGGGAGAGACTGATTGTTTACCATGCTGGAGCCAGTCACAACTTCATCGACAACTCCTCCGATGATAGCCTGGATGACGAGTTTTCCCCTCTTTTACGATGTTGTTTCCCAACTACCACCACCACAGATTTATCAATAGTAAGAGTTTTCCCAATCGCCTTAACCGCCTAATCTGCCTTAGCCATTCCTCTGACAGACGAAGGGGAGCCCAATTATCCTAGTCATCAGGGATTTGGATTCTATGATTTTTGGATCTCAGGCCACACTAGGGTTAGGGAAGGCTACGGAGAGGAGCATTCTCCAATGTGCTATCGGACACAAAGACCCAGGGTTCTTGTGCTCGTTGTTGTTAGGACAATCAGATTGTTGTCTCTGAACCTCAAGTTTAAGGACGAGCAGGTAGCATTCTCAGTTATTGGTCCCCAGAGCATCCATCTCTCTGTTACTTTGTGTTTGATAAAGGGGATCAACTTCGGGATGAGTACGAGTAGTATCTATTTTTTTGTTCCGATTGAGGTTTTCTTAGTTTAAGCTAGCTGAGGTATTTTGTTCTGGGTGAGTACGAGTGGTAACAGTGATTCTGAGGAAGGGATTGGTGATACTGAGTCAAAACAGTGACTATGGTTTACTCTATTTTTTGGTTGGTTTTGATTTGGTTTTGGATTTGGGTTTGGTTTTGGTTTTGGGTTTGGGTTAATTTTTTAAATGAAATGTATAATGGTCATAAAAAAAATTATGTTGACTTTTATGGACTAAAAAGTTTGGTTATTATGCATAGTAAGGATACAAAGAGTAGTTTTTAAACAGTAGGGACGAAACTGGTTGAATCCCCAAAGTACAAGGATTTTAGCCTAATTTCCCCTTTACAAAATCTTCAAGTTCTCCTCCATCAATCAATAAGAGAAAAAAATTTGCTACCGATTATCTATTAAGAGACCCACGTTGTCTAGTAGACCTCCTCACTAAAACTGTTGGTAATGGAGATCTTGGCTCCATCTCCATCTCTATCTCAGCTTCTTGTCTTTTAAGTACTCTACTCACATCCGAGTTTGTGATGTCTAACTCAATCACCTTACTACTTGGACCTTCTTTCTTAGCTACACTCTCCTTGTCCTTGTACATCACTTTCTCATTGAATATAATATCCTGGCTCCTCATAACCTTGTGATTCTTTTCATCCTAAAAGCAGAACCTGAATTCATCTCCTCCATATCTAATAGATGTGTACTTCTTGGACTTAGCATCAAACTTACTCCTAAACCTGCATCCATAAGTACAAAGAAAATACAACCAAATACTCGTAAGAAAGTTAGATCAATATCCTTGCCACTCTAAACCTCCTCCAATATCCCATTCTCCAAAGGAGCCTAAGGTCCTCTATTAGTAAAGAATGTCGTAATATTGATAGCATCTACCTAAAATATCTTTGGCATACCACTTTTCAATCTTATGGCCCTTGTTCTCTCATTTAGTATCCAGGTTATTCTTTTAGCTATACCATTCTACTGAGGTATCTCAACTACCATCGTTTTCATGTGAATGTCATACTTCACACAAAAGTTCTTGAACTCTTGAAGCTCATACTTATCATTAATATCAGACCTTAAATACTTTGCCTTAAGACTTGTCTCATTCTTCACAAGAGTCTTCCACTTTTTAAAAGTATCAAAGGTATTAGACTTGTACTTTAGAAAGTGAACCCATACCTTTCTGGTAGAGTCATCTATGAAAGTCATGTAGTACAAAGATCCACCCATAAAAGCTACTGATGCTAGTCCTCACAAATCACTATGAACCAATTCAAGTTTCTCTGCCTTAGGGGGCTACCACCTCTTAAGAAGCTGACCCTCTTCTGCTTCCCAAACACACAATCTTCATAAAGACCCACATTCATGGTTTTTAAACCTGGTAGCTTCTCCTTTGAATAAAGCACCCATATCCCTTTTTCACTCATGTGGCCAAGCCTACTGTGCTACAAATCTGCATGATTTATAGCTCCCACAAGACCAATATTAGTATGAGTGTTCTTTGTCATACAATATACTTTCCTTCTCACCACGAGCCACTAAACTAGCTTCCTTGCTAATCTTCCATGTTTGACAACCAAAGATTACATCATAACCTTTTTTATCTAGTTGCCCCATAGAAAGCAAATTCTTCCTTAGCCTGGGAATATGCATTACTTCTTTCAACAATAATAAAGATCCATTGGGAGTATTGATTCTCACATCTCTCTTACTTACAATTTGCAATGATTCATCATCAGCTACATAAACCTTATCAAATTCTCCCAAAGTATATATTTTCATCATACCCTTATCACCACAAAGTGGAACGATGCTCCCAAATCTAATACTCAAGCCTTCAATGGATTATTAACACTTAAGATCAACGTATCTCCGTGATCCTCTGTTGTTCCGTTTGCCAAAGTATCCTCCTTCTTCGATGTCTTGCAATTGTTTTGGTAGTAACCATATTTGCCACAATTATAACATTGAACTGAGCTTTTGTCATTCTTTGAATCACCCTTAGATCTAGACTTAGACCTGCTCATGTCCTTTTTCCCTTTCCATCTAGACTCAAAACCTCTCTTATTGCTGGTATTCAAAGTTGAACCTGAGGATACTTCAGACTCTCTTCTACAAATTTTTTTCGCTCATAATTAAGTGCCTCACCTTATCCAATATCAGCTTCATCTTCCCTATCGATGCACTCACTATCATCATTATACCGCTCTAACTATCGGGTAAGGAACTAAGCAATATAAGGACTTATACCTCATCATTGATGGCTGTATTAAACTCGTGAAGGTGCAAAGTCACCAAAGTACCCTCCGACATCCTGAGGTTAAAGAAGTTCCTCATCAAGTGAACCTTGTTGGCCGCCGAGAACTTCTCGTACAACTTAGACATTATCTTTAATATCTTTAACAACTTTATTGTAGACTTTGCCTTCACCTTATGCAATGCCATATTTTTCTACAAGGACAAGCGAATCACACTCATTGCTTTCTATCCAACAACATCCAATCCTTCTCATCCATGTTACCTGAGGCTTCCCCTCACCGAGTGGAAGGTACAAATCTCTACCATATAAGTAATCCTCAATTTGCATCTTCCAAAAGTCATAGTCCATTCTATCAAAAAATTTCATGGGAGATTGACCATCATCCATCGTGCTTGCTCCCACCACATCCTAAAAATGGGTGCTCTGATCCAATTATTGGGATAAAATAATCTCGAATGCAACAACACGAGCAAGTGATAAAGCACAAGAGTTGACTTCTTTATCTTCAAATCTTCAAATGACATATACCATCTTGGTTGATCTCATAATGCGTGCACCAACGTTACGAGTATCCCTGAGTTTTTTCACTCGAATTCAGATTCCATACCCAACATAATCATGGCCACCAAGTCTAACTACTCACTACATATATTGTTACCACCAACACATCTTTTTATTAAAGTTGATAGAGGCACCAAAGATATAAAAAGGCAGCCAATATAAATTTTAGATTCGTAGTACTAAAAATAGAGACTATCGAAAATAAAACTGTCATTCGCAAATTGAAAAAAAGTTGAGTCTTTGGAAACCTAATGATGTTATATAATTTGGGCAAATTCTCCTTTAGTCCCTAGTCCTAATTACAATCTCCTCTCGAGTTCCTATTTTTTGAAAAATTATTTAGCCGTCCTTGTATTTTAAAAAATGTTGGTCTCGGGTCCTTGGTTGACTTCATCACCCATTTTTTATTTTTTGTCACAAATTTCATCTTATTTTTGTCTTTTTGTGGAGAGTAAAATAGTCATTTCACATGACAAAAAAAATAAAAAAAATGGGTGCTGAAGTCAACTAGGAACCCGAGGCCAAATTTTTTCAAAATACAGGGACGGCTAAATCATTTATGAGAAAGGAGGGACCTGATAAGAGAATTTGAATAAGATTAAGGATTAGAGAGTAATTTTCCCTTGTAATTTTTATGCAAGTATGTATATGTGTATACAAATACGTCTAAGCACCTAAAAGCATTTTAGTTTTTTTTTTCTAAAACGACCAAAAACTTTTCGTTAATAATATTGTAAAGAGATTCTATGGGATAGTGCATCTCCGGTGAGGATCGATTGGATTTTTGATTTTTTTGTTCTTAAATGTGTATTTTTTTATAATAACTATTTTTTATGCAATAATGATTCATTTGGGTTTTTATTTATTTATTTTGATTTCATAATTTTTAAATTTTTTCACATTGTTTATCCGTATTATTAAAAAATTGTCATCTATAACCCAATCTATCTTCGTATATCTTGCGCATCCTATTTTGCTTTTCAAAAATACCCGGAGATCGATCTAGTTTTTTGGGCGATTTCTAGGTCGACCAATCCGAACGGTCAGATTACCGGTCGGAGCAGATTTATTTGGATGGGCTATTTGGAGTGGACGCACACTGGGCCTCATCTTTGTCCTAAGTGTTTCATGTTTATGGGTTTAGGCCATAGTTCTTAAAAATGACCCGGAGGTTGACCCAGATTCGAGTCTAACCTTGGGTCAAGCAGTTTGACCAGTTGTTTGACCAGTCAGACTAGACATTTTTGTTCTTCATATTTTAGTATAATTTCCTGAAATATATATAAATATATAGGTAAATAAGTTATGTAGAGTAAATATATATATATGCTCAAATTTCTGGTCGAACTGTCTGTTTTTTTGTTGATTTGGCGAGAACCATATTGCATTTTTTAAGATAAAAAAGACCCAGAATTGGGTCCAAAATATGGTCCAACCGATCGAACCTCCAGTTGGACTGCTGATGAGTGTGAAAACACTCATCTTTTGTATGTGTTTTTAGAGTCTTTTTACCTTTGTTTCTTTTGTTAGTGTCGGAAATGAATGGTATTAGTGTGAATATCGTGCATTGTCCATTTTCATGATGTCTTTTGAGTTTTATTGTGTTTTCCTTGGTTCCGTAGGTTTGGAGTGCTAAATGGAGGTTTTGGATGCGCCATGCTTCATCGAACGCAATCGGGCCTGCCAGGAAGGAAGGACAAACAACTATGGGCTGTGGGCTTTTGATGGGGATTGACCTCTGGTGACTAAAATGGCGATAACTTTCGCATACGGTGTCCATTGGAGGCAAGTGAGGTGGCGTTGGAAAGAAGACATCCAAGGCTACAACTTCTTGTCTAAGCATCTTCGTCCATTTCGGAGTCTAAGAGGGTCAAAAACCGTGTTCAAAGTCGGAGTCCAAATCTGGCGATTTTCCACCCGAGTGGGCCGAATTTGGAGGCAAAATTTGGAGGCAAAATTTGGGCCCAAGATGAGTTCCTTGGTCCAAATTCCGTGGCTGCTACTTGAGGAAGAAGGAAGAGAATTGAGAAGACTAGAGACAAGTTAGATATTTGCATTGAGTTAATTAGATTAAGCTCAACTTTAACTTTGAATTCCACTTACTTTCATTTGTAAGAAAAACTTGAAGATTTGCTTGAGAGCTTTGAAGAAGGAAAAACTTGAAGAACACTCATTGAGTTTTCTCTCCTCTTAACTCTTTCATTATTTTCATGCTTGTTTTACTTATGTTAAATAAAATGTTAGCTTTGTTAATAGCTATGTGTGAGTAGTTATTTTGTGGGATTGGTGCTTATATGATTTCTAAGTAGCTAATAATCTAAAGGGGGGAGATTTAATGCTTATTATTATGTTCTAATCAATAACCTTAATGCTTGGTTTTGCTTGATCACCATAGCCATGATTATGTTTGATTTAAATGTCCGAGAGGAATTGAGATTGAATGATTGATTGATTAGATGATTAATGATCTTTTGATGAGAGATCTCATGAGAAATTAGTTATCCAAAGGGTTATGCATATAATTGGTAATTGACATGACAAAATGAGTTTTTGGAGGCGAGAGCACATCTAATTCATTAAAATCGTGTTAAGAATTAATTTAGACAATTTATTGCAAGAGCATGAATATGTTGCCTTAGAAACACTTGGATCACAATTGAACTTTGTAACCCCCTTGTATCTTTATGTTATTTGGATTGTTATAAGTACCAAGCCCACTTTGCTTAATTTGTTAGAATTGTTATAATTTGTACTCGTGACTTGTGCCTTTGATTGAAGTGATTAAATTGTGACATGTGCTTTTGATTGAAGTGTATATTGTATTTTTGGAAATTGTTAGTATCTCTCTTAGTTAGGTGTCAATTAGTTACACTTAGAGTTAAGAATCATCATCACCAATATCCAAGCCATAGTCCTAAACTAGTAGTCAAGTCAAGTTAGCGGCCTATAACCAAGTCTTTATGGGATGACATTCCCGTACATATCTTTATTGCAAGGAAGGAGACACGCAAAAATCCTTCTCGTCAATTGGCGCCGTTGCCGAGGATTTGAGGAATAGACGTTGAGTTTAGCTTGAAAACTTGGATTAGGACATTATTTTTCTTATGTTATGTTACGTTGCTTGGGTACAACGAGTGTTTGCATGCTCTTAACTCGATCCACAACCACTCCTTCTTTGTTTGTTGAAGCGGACATAGCTAGGATAGAGAGGTTGTTACGACGAGAAAGAAGAGCTAAGGAAAGGATGGAGAATCCGGCTCAACAAAGGGATGAGGCACCAAGAGATAACTTAGAGGACGGAGCTCCACGATGATCTTTGATGGATTATTCTAAGCCTACTTCAAAAGGGGCAAGATCGGGAGTTCAGAACCTACCTATACAAGCCAACAATTTTGAGATCAAGCCGACTGTGATTCAAATGCTCCAAAACTCGGTACAATTCTTTGGTTTACCGAGTGAGGATCCAAATGAACATATTTTGGATTTCTTGGAATTAGCCGATACCTTCAAGTATAATAGATTTTCAGAGGATACTAAGTTGCTAAGGTTATTTCCATTTACTTTGAGGGACAATGCGAAGTTGTGGTATAAGCAGTTGGTAAAGACACCAATTGCTACTTGGGATGAGTTAGCGGATGCATTCCTAGAGAAGTATTTCCCCTTTTTAAAGACTAAGCAACTCGTTAAGGAGATTAATAACTTCCAACAATTCGAGAATGAGTCTTTGAGTGAAGCTTGGGATCAGTTCAAGGAATTGCAAAGGAGTTGTCGACACCATTGTTTATCAGAGGAGTCTTTACTCCAAACCTTTTACTATGGTCTTGAATCAACTACAATGGGGACGGTGGATTTAGCTTCTAATGGAAACTTCTTGAGGAAGGACAAGGATGAAGCCTACTATGTCCTTGAAGAATTGTTAATTACAAACCGTTTAAGGCAAAAGGACAGAGGAAAGCAACCAGTTAGAGATCAAAAAGGAATAATCAAACTTGGTTATGATGATAGTGTACAAGCTCAATTATCATTGTTGACGAAGAGAATGAATGAAATGAGCACAAGTAAAGTCAACACGGTTGAAACGTCAACAACTTGTGAGATTTGTGACAATATTGGCCATGAGATGGATCAATGTGCAATGATGAATCCACCGATAGAGCAAGCACATTATGTTAGTGGCCAAGGCCAACGAGCGAATAGGATGGGAAATAACCTGTATTCTTCCACCTATAATCCTGGATGGAGGAATCATCCCAACTTTTCGTGGAAAGGAGGAAATAGTGCGGATAATATGGCACTTGTTCTTGATAAAGGACTTCCCTGCATGTACCGCAAGGAGCACCGCCTAGTTTTCAACCACGTGCTTACTTGACAGATCGAATGGGAGCTATAGAAGAGAAGTTTGAGAAAATGGATAAGTTTATGCAAGAAGTTGGTGGAGTTGTTAGCTAACAAGGACAGATCCTAAATGCTATAAATCAGCAAGGATCAAGGCAAAACAACTTGTAGCAAATTCTTAAGGGACAAGCTACTGCTATGCATAACATAGAAATGCAACTTGGAGAAATAGCAAAAGCAAGTTCCTACCGTCAAGCCGGTTCTCTTCCTAGTTCAACAGAAATGAATCATCGAGGAAATGTGAATGCAATTTCCTTGAGAAGTGGAAAGGATTTAGCTTCTCAAGAAGTGAATGAGAAGGCTAAGGAGAGTGAAGTGGTGACTATTGACAAAGATAAGGAAGAAAAAGAAGTATCGAGAGAGAAGGTTCCGCATGAAGAAGTAGTTGCGGAAGAAGAAGTGTATGTGTCACCACCACCATATGTTTCTCCTCTACCCTATCCTCAAAGGGTTAAGAGGAAGAATGGGATGGACGATAAGTTTCTTCGATTTATGTCAAAAATGAAGAACGTCCAAATCAGTGTCTCGTTCTTAGAGATGCTTGATCAAGTTCCGCACTACACCAAGTTTTTGAAGGAACTCATCACGAAAAAGCAAAGTGGGACGATGGAGAGACGGTTGCACTCACTGCTAAGTGTAGCTCTCTTATCTTAAAGGATCTCTCGACAAAGTTGCAAGATCTGGGGAGTTTTACAATCCCTTGCTTTATCGGTGCTATTGAGTTTCCTAAGTGCCTATGTGATTTGGGGGCAAGCATTATTTTGATGCCTCTTTCTACATTCAAGAAACTAGGTTTGTGCGAGGTGAAGAATACTTTGATGCTTCTCCAATTGGCCGATCAAACCATTGAGAAGCCATTTGGTGTTATTGAGGATGTTCTTGTGAAGATTAATAAATTCATCTTTTCGGTGGACTTTGTGGTGCTAGATTTTGTAGAGGATAAAGGTTGTCCTCTAATTCTTGGAAGACCTTTTCTCAACACCACGCGTACTTTGGTAGATGTTCACGATGATAAATTGGTACTTCGGGCAGGAGAGGAGAAAGTAGAATTCACGATGACCAAGGTCATGCGCCATCCTTTGGATGAAGACACGTGCATGAAGATGGATGTTTTGGATGAGTGTGTCCGTGAAGTAGAGAAGAAGATCCTCTCGAGCATTGAGGATGTTTATGATGATGTAATTCCCAAGGAAGAAGAGGGGAACTTAGAAGAGTTTGAGGAGGAAGTTGATAACAAAGTCATCATGCGAGAGATGGAACTTAATTTGAAATATCGGACTCCACCTTCTATAATCAAGGCTCCTCTTTTGGAGTTGAAAGAGTTACCCTCTCATTTGAGGTATGCTTTCTTGAAAAAAGAAAGGAGATTACCGATTATCATTTCCAACAAACTCTCGAAGGAGGAAGAGGATAAGGTGCTTAAGATCGTGAACAAGCAGATTAATGCCATGGCTTGGCAAATATCCAATATCAAAGGGATTAGTCCTAAGATAGTTATGCATCATATCCACATAGAAGAAGGAGCAAAGCCGACGGTGGACCGGCAAAGGAGGTTGAACCAAACATGAAAGAAGTGGTAAAGAAGGAGGTGATTAAGCTCCTTGAGGCAGGAATTATTTATCCGATATCGGATAGCAAATGGGTGAGTCCAATACATTGTGTCCCAAAGAAAGGGGGGATGATAGTTGTGATTAACAAAGAGGGTGAGCTCATTTCAATGAGAACAGTGACTGGATGGCGAGTGTGTGTTGACTATCCAAAATTGAACGATGCAACACGCAAGGATCATTTTCCTCTCCCATTCATTGATCAGATGTTAGAGAGAATTGCTGAATATTCCCATTATTGTTTCCTTGATGGATATTCCAGTTATAACCAAATTGCGATTTACCCAAGGGATTAAGAGAAGACTTCCTTCACTTGTCCTTTTGGCATTTTTGCATATCGATGAATGCCGTTTGGACTTTGTTATGCTCCAGCGACCTTCCAACGATGCATGGAAGCAATATTTTGGGGAATGAATGAAAGGATTATGGAGATCTTTATGGACAATTTCTCGGTGTTTGGAAATTCATTTGATAATTGCTTGGAAAATTTGGATAGAGTTATGGAGAGATATGAAGAAAAGAACGTTGTTCTCAATTGGGAGAAATGTCATTTCATAGTAGATGAGGGCATTGTTCTTGGACATAAGATATCCAAGGTTGGTATGGAAGTTGATAGAGCAAAGACGGAAGCCATAGAGAAGATGGCCGCACCGATTTCAGTTAGAGGTGTAAGAGCTTTTCTTGGACATGCGGAATTTTACCGACAATTTAGCAAAGATTTTTCTCTTATAGCAAAGCCGCTTACTAACTTGCTATTAAAGGAAGTACCTTTCAACTTTAATGAGCCTTGTCTTAAGGCATTTGCTTTGTTGAAAAAAGCTCTTGTCACAGCTCCGGTGATTTCATCTCCGGATTGGAATTTACCATTTGAGTTGATGTGTGACGCAAGTGACATTGCTTTAGGATGTGTGCTTGGTCAAAAGAAGGAAGGGAAGCTTCATGTGATTTACTATGCTAGCACGATATTAGCAGGTGCCCAACTCAATTACACGACAACTGAGAAGGAGTTGTTAGCGGTGGTCTATGCTTGTGACAAATTTTGTCCATACTTGCTTGGATCGAAGGTGATCATTTACACTGACCATGCTGCCTTGAAGTATTTGTTCTCTAAACAAGATGCTAAGCCTAGGCTTATGCAATGGATTTTATTGCTACAAGAATTTGACTTATCCATCAAGGATAAGAAAGGATCGGAGAATGTAGTAGCAGATTGTTACATATCGGAACTCGATCCGAGGCGTGCTAATGATTTGTGTGTGTTTATTGCTCCCTAGCCATCTATGGTGTTCGCCAATAACACCTCTGGCACGCGCCACTTGTGTCAAAAAGAGTTTGTCTCGTGCACTCATGTGTTTTCCTAACTCAAGACACCTCTGGCGTGCGCCAATGTTCTTCGTCCAAGAACAATGGCGCGCGCCAATCACATGTGGCGTGCGCCAATATCACCAACAGTAGCACATAGCAAGTCCGGTTATGTTAATCCTCAGGGAATTGAGTTTTTAGGCTGCGTATTTAGTGTCCAAACTTGTTTAGGAGTATATTATGATGTTTGGTTGATTAGTAACTCGAGCAAACCTCTACAAATCGAATCTAAAGATTTAAGCAAGTGAAAAGTTTATTAACTTCAAAATACAAAATTAACAATCTGATTTAACGAATTTAAACAACAGTGAGTAAGGTACCTACGAAATCAATAAAATCAATATATTCAGGGGGTTTATTAGGAATGTGTTATGGTCCGAGTATTTCGAAAGCAACAAATCTACACTTTTGTGCTAGATTTGTCTAAGTTGAACATTAACTAAACTTAAAATGACTAGATGTGCTTTCGCCCTCACTAATCAATATAAATCAAGGTAAGA
This sequence comes from Hypericum perforatum, assembly GCA_012979155.1. Taxonomy (NCBI): domain Eukaryota; kingdom Viridiplantae; phylum Streptophyta; class Magnoliopsida; order Malpighiales; family Hypericaceae; genus Hypericum; species Hypericum perforatum. Next base: position 46,788 of record SOPF01027107.1, on the reverse strand, counting down.
ACGAACTATAAGTTTAACTCAGTGGATAACTAATCACCAAGGAAGATCTCTCTCTCACAAGGAAACTAATCATCTAGCTAATCTTTCCATTAACCCTATCTCCTTTCGGTCTCAAGGATTAACTAAGTTCATAGTCAAGGTTACTCACAAAGATTTTATCACAGCCAATTAGTTCTAAACCTATGCATGGTTGTTGGACTTTGTCAAAACCAAAGTTGGTTGGTTAGAATCATGTACAAACCGAACTTGGCCACTAGACTCTTGTCAAAACCAAAGCATAGTACTAGAAGCTAATAATGATCATAATCTAGGTAAAACCTTGCATAAGCTTTAAGTTCATTAACTAGAACATAATCCTTATCATTTTAACCCCTTAAAACATTTGATTACATGTTAGTTTCAAGGTCCCAAACTCACAGAATCCACTACTCACACATATTTACAGAAAACACAAGCATAAACAAGAACATACTTAAGCATAAATACACAAAGAAAGAGTTAGGGAGAAGAAAGCTCATGGAAGTTCTTGAAGCTTTCTTTCTTCTCTCTCATGTTCCTTCCCTTGCAGAGAGTTACATTTTTGTGGCTTTACCTCTCTGTCCAAGTCTCTCTCCTTCTTACTTAGGCAATAACTAAGTTATTACAAAACCAAATTCAAAAGGTAAGTTTAATGTTTAATAACCAAATATCCTAACAACTACCCTCCATTGTCTCCCAAATGTGTCCGCCATCCTCTCCAAAGGCCAAAAATCCGAGTGCCTAAGTCCCCCAAGTGTTTGCCATTCAGACCAGCAAGTGGATTGGCCAAATACGCGCCAATACTGCTATGTTGAAGGAAATTCGTTGTCAGCTGCAAAGGCATCCACCATTCTTGAGATTTGGACCTCTTAGATTCTGAATTTGAAGACGCCTATTAGAGACAAAGTTGTAGCCCAGGATGTCTTCTTTCCAATGCCACCATTCTCATCTCATTTGGACGTCGTATGAAAAAGTTATCATCATTTGAGTATAAAGATATCTGTCTTGGCGCCCCAATCGCACCTATGGCACACGTCAATCTTCAAGTTTTAAGAACAATGGCGTGCGCCATTCTTCATTGGCGTGCGCCATGTTCTACTGATTTGTCATTCTTGCCTTTGTATTCTCCTTTTTGTCCATGCCTTCATGCATTTGGTCGAGCATCCTTTTCTGGTCCTCAAATAGGCTCCTAAAAACAACAAAACACGATGAGAAATGACAAACATAACTCAAAATCACAATGAACGAAAGCTAAGACAAAGACAACTAGAACTCACTAAAACAATCTAAAAACACTAAGAACATACTACGAAATGTACACAAATAATGAGTATTTTTGTTACTCATCACACCCCCACACTTGAATCATTGCTTGTCCCCAAGCAAAACTCAAATGCGGACAACAACAAAACAAAAAATCACAAAAAGCACACACAAACACAAAACAAGGTAAAGACTTGGCAAGACTCGATCAAAACTTAACTTCCCTCAAAAACATCAACTTATATTAAAATCTCATCATAAACCTAGTTAGTTCATCAATTCAAGACACAAAGCACAAAGAAACTAGTAGTCACCTCGACACTTTGTTTAAACAAGTGTTGACTCTATGTAAAAGATACTAGAAGGTTAAACTCTCGAGGATAGTAAAGTGTATCACTCATATAATGTGTATGGTCAACTTTCCTATCACTCGCATACAGGTCAATATCTCAAAGCATCCTACGTCCTACTCAACACTATCTAAAAGTCGCAATGGTTGTCAATGATGGGGGGGCTTTTTCATCGGGTTATAATGGGGCTGAAAGATAGGGTGAGGTAAAAATTATGGAAAAGGCTAAACCACCTAATCCGAGGACTCAATACATGAACTAAGTAGTCTCTCATCTAATCTAAAACATCCTCACCAAGTATAATAAACGTACACTCCCCAATATCCTAATATACTAAGACCTAGAAGCTCAAGTTTTGCCTAGAAAACACGCCTTATTCAACTTCACATTCTTTTTTACTTTATTTTCTTTGGCTTTCTCTTCTTCTTTTTTCTTTGATTTTTCTCTTTTTCTCTTTTTTTTACTTCTTTCTTTTTTTACAGACTTCAAACAAACTGTACAAACTTCGCATGTTCTAGGCAAAAACTTGGCTTCTAGAATGGCCATACTAAAACATCCCACAAATATCACCAAAAATAAACCAAGCTACCAACTAAACTCAATACACATGCAAACCTCACGTCCTCGAATTGGATGATCAAAGGTAAGGAAGATAGATAATGTAGGTTTTGAATAGGCTTTCTAATCTAAGATCAAGAAAAGGCTCGGCTCAAATGGTGAAAACAACGAATAATTTAGGGATTTTGTCTCTAAAGCTCTAAGCTCAAATGTCAAAGAATGCTCCGTCATCTCATTAACTTCCACGCAACCTAGACTATGATAAGTACTAGTAGGATGCCTCGATTAACTAACACTAGTATGCATCTCATGAAAAATAGAGAATGATGTCTTTTCCTTCGGCTCAAGTCCTCACAAGGTTCACTCGTAAACCCTCTAGTCTAGTCTACATAATGAAACAACTAATCTAAACAACCGAGTGTGAGGTTTCTACCAATTCTTAGGCTTTGTGCTCGAACTAAATTCCTAACTAAGAGTTTGATAAAATTCTAACACAAGTTAAAAATTTTTGAGGGGGTCAAATTTTTGAAAAATTCATGCCAAGTCTAAACCTACATATCATAGACACTCATATAAGGAAGATTCCCAAAGGAAACCCTCCCCCACACTTGAATGACACATTGTCCTCAATATGGTTAGGATACTAATAAACACTTAATTACAAAAAGAAAACACAGTTGAGATAGTTTTATCTCGATGATCTAGTACGTTAAGAAGCAGCAAGGAGATTGAACCCTGCAGAGCTCAAATGGGAACACTTCCGTACCAAATTACCAAAGATACGAATTAGCAGATCTCTAAAACACAAAATAAAGATAAGCAAGCAAACACAAAAGTAAACAGATAAATACAATATCACTTAAAGTCACAGCTATAAATGAAAGAACAAAATTCACTGAGATAACACATATAACTAAATAGAACAAAACAAAAGAAAAATAAAAATACTAGAAAAAGAAACTCCATTCTAGTCTTCCTGTAATAGTCTCCATGAGATCCTTCATCACCCGCCATTGGAGAAATCATTCCAACCATAATGTCTGTCAGAGGTCGGGGAGACTCAAGCCCATGATTTTTGGTTGAAAATTTTGAATGTGGGTGAGTTATGGCAAGAAGCAGCACACTTCCGAATTTATAGATTTGGAATCTGCCCTACTTGGCGTGCGCCAGGTCTTCAGTGGCATGCGCCAGGTCTTTAGTGGCGTGCGCCAGGTCTTCAGTGGCGTGCGCTAGGTCTTCAACATTGGCAAAATTAATGTACGCCAACTTTTATAATAAAATAACACACACTGAATAATAATGATACAAACATTAAAAATAAAAATACATACATATGATACAAACTATGCTAATTAATTTTTTTTTGTTTTTTATATTTTATATTTTTTTGGCTTTTATTTACGCTACGTTCCTGGAAAACTTGAAAACCAGACGCCCCATTCTGATGGGTCACAAGTGCAATTTTTACTTTCACAAACCACACAACTCACGAATGGCATACCATAATGAACTACCTCTCCTGGCGGCCTTTTCAGCGTTAAGCTTAATGAGGTCACCACGTAGTAACACGGTACGCACATTTAGTGAGTCAGTGCAATTCTTGCTATAGTCACTCTTGTATTCGAATATCTCCCTCTATACAAATTGTTGAGCACAACAATCATATAGGAGCAACTTCTTATCTCTCATCAATCGCAAAAATACTGTCATGTGCCAAAAAACCAAAGGATCAATGGCACTCATATTAAACATGGGATTGTGAGATATTTCAAGTTCACCCAAAACTAACCAATTCCAACTAAGAGTGGGAGGTTGTTCATCATTAAGGCTAGGTATTTTGCCTTCACTAGCCAAATCCAAGATTAAAGGTTTGGCAAACCTTCTTGGATCTTGAAGTCGAGGTAGAATATTACAGCGGATGACACTTGACTCTTCCGTAGACATGGCTTCATCTTTTTGCTCCAAATCTTCAATATTCGACAAATCTTTGGTTGAGCTATAGTAATGCAAAAAGCAAGTAGCACTAGTTATAGGTTCGTCAACCTCCATTTTTGTGCTCTTTAAAAACTCTATCTCTTCGTTTTCTTCCTCCTTATCATCATTCTTTTCATCCTCTAGTGGAAGTGCATTGGTATAAATAAGTGATCTCATTAGGGTCTCTTGTTACCAATCCTCTGTTTCAAAATCCCAAAGACGACCCTTATTTTCAACACTGTATAGATCTTCAATGAATGACATTGGATTGATGTATGATGGTGGAGGAACATATGATTGTTCCTCCACTCTTAAGTCCATTTGCTCATTGGCATCCTCCACTTGCACTTCAATATCTTTCTCTAAATGATGGACTAAATCAGATGGTTGAATAGAGAAGGCATCTTTTGCATATGCATTGAAGCAAATTTCATCTGAGTGAGCTTGAAATCTCTCAAAGGTTTGAGTTAATGCAGACAACTCCTCAAAATTTTTAAACACTACTTCAACATTTTCCATCATCTTCTCCATCCTTGCTTCTAACGAGTCCACTCTATCATCAAGGGGATCAGACCTAAAGGGTTATACCTCTTCTTTGCAACTTGAGGAATAAGGATTTCCACTCCATGTTGGATCACTAATGGTGTCATGTTGCCCTTCGCTGTTAAGCACAAAATTTTCATGATCTGAGGAGGGTCCATGGGGTGTGTCGAACCAATATTCTTCACATTGATTTTTGTTATGTCCTAACCACCCACACCACTCGCAAGTCCAAACTTGAGTTTGGTTAAGATTGAGTTCTCTTTGTTTTGCTTCCACCCGTCTACGTGTATCCTCAACTTCATCTTCTAAAAATGAACTCCCTATTCCTTGGTACCAATGGGAACCAAAGGAATCCATCTTAACTAGACAAACTAAAATAAACTATAAAAGAAAATAAAAATATACTAATCCAAGTTCGAAAACCAAATTGAGCGTCTATATCTCAATTCCCCAGCAACTGCGCCAACTTGTTACATGTCGGAACTTGATCCAAGGCGTGCTGATGATTTGTGTGTGTTTATTTCTCCCTGGCCATCTATGGCGTGCACCAATAACACCTCTGGCGCGTGCCACTTGAGTCAAAAAGAGTTTGCCTCAAGCGCTCGTGCGTTTTCCTAACACAGGGCACCTCTGGCATGCGCAAGCTCCTCTGGTGTGCATCAATGTTCTTCGTCCAAGAACAATAGCGCACGCCAATCATATGTGGCGTGCGTCAATATCACCAGCAGTAGCACAGAGCAAGTCCGGTTATGTCGATCCTCAGGGAATTGAGTTTTTAGGCTGCGTAATTAGTGTCCAAACTTGTTTAGGAGTATATTATGATGTTTGGTTGATTGGTAACTCAAACAAATCTCTACAAATCGAATCTAAAGATTTAAGCAAGTGAAAAGTTTATTAACTTCAAAATACAAAACTAACAATCTGATTTAACGAATTTAAACAACAGTGAGTAAGGTACCTACGAAATCAATGAAACCAACAGATTCAGGGGGTTTATTAGGAATGTGTTATGGTCTGTGTTTCGAAAGCAATAAATCTACACTTTCGTGCTAGATTTGTCTAAGTTGAACATTAACTAAACTTAAAATGACTAGATGTGCTTTCGCCCCCACTAATCAATCTAAATCAAGGTAAGAACGAACTATAAGTTTAACTCAGTGGACAACCAATCACCAAGGAAGATCTCTCTCTCACAAGGAAACTAATCATGTAGCTAATCTTTCCATTAACCCTATCTCCTTTCGGTCTCAAGGATTAACTAAGTTCATAGTCAAGGTTACTCACAAAGATTTTATCACAACCAATTAGTTCTAAACCTATGCATGGTTGCTGGACTTTGTCAAAACCAAAGTTGGTTGGTTAGAATCATGTACAAACCGAACTTGGCCACTAGACTCTTGTCAAAACCAAAGTATAGTACACTAGAAGCTAATAATGATCATAATCTAGGTGAAACCTTGCATAAGCTTTAAGTTCATTAACTAGAACATAATCCTTATCATTTTAACCCCTTAGAACATTTGATTACATGTTAGTTTCAAGGTCCCAAACTCACAGAATCCACTACTCACACATATTTACAGAAAACACAAGCATAAACAAGAACATACTTAAGCATAAACACACAAAGAAAGAGTTAGCGAGAAGAAAGCTCATGGAAGTTCTTGAAGCTTTCTTTCTTCTCCCTCACGTTCTTTCCCTTGCAGAGAGTCACATTTTTGTGGCTCTCCCTCTCTGTCCAAGTCTCTCTCCTTCTTACTTAGGCAATAACTAAGTTATTACAAAACCAAAGTCAAAAGGTAAGTTTAATGTTTAATAACAAAATATCCTAACAACTACCCTCCATTGTCCCCCAAATGTGTCTGCCATCCTCTCCAAAGGCCAAAAACCTGAGTGCCTAGGCCCCCAAGTATTTGTCATTCAGACCAGCAAGTGGATTGGCCAAATACTGTCACTATAGGGGGTTGGTGCACGCCAGTAGTGCCTATGGCGCGCGCCAGTACTGCCATGTTGAAGGAAATTCGTCATCAGCTGCAAAGACATCCACCATTCTTGAGATTTGGACCTCTTAGACTCCAAATTGGAAGACGCCTATTAGCAACAAAGTTGTAGCTCGGGATGTCTGCTTTCCAACACCACCAACCTCATCTTATTTGGACGTCGTATGCAAAAGTTATCATTATTTGAGTAGGAAGAGGTCTGTCTTAGCGCGCCAATCGCACCTATGGCGCGCGCCAATCTTCAAGTTTTAAGAACAATGGTGTGCACCATTCTTCATTGGCATGCGCCATGTTCTACAGATTTGTCATTCTTGCCTTTGTATTCTCCTTTTTGTCCATGCCTTCATGCATTTGGTCGAGCATCCTTTTCTAGTCCTCAAATAGGCTCCTAAAAACAACAAAACACGATGAGAAATGACAAACATAACTCAAAATCACAATGAACGAAAGCTAAGACAAAGACAACTAGAACTCTCCAAAATAATTAAAAACACTAAGAATATACTACGAAATGTACACAAATAATGAGTGTTTGTGACACTCATCACAGATCATCTATCTCGCATTGAGAAGAGTGATGGAATGGAGACACAAGTACAAATTCAAGAAGAGTTTCCGGATGAAACTTTGATGTCATTGAACAAGATGGATGTTCCTTGGTTTGCTGACATTGCCAACTACTTGGTAGGAGGAATTATTCCAAATGATTTGAGTTATCCTCAACGGAAAAAACTTCAATGGAATGCTCAATTTTACATTTGGGATGATCCTTATCTATTCAAGCGGTGCAATGATGGAGTGCTTAGACGGTGTATTGCCAATGATGAAGTAGGAAATGTCTTAGCACAATGTCATAACACTCCATATTCAGGTCACTATGGAGCGACAAGAATGGCATCAAGAGTCTTGGAATGTGGGTTTTATTGGCCCAATATTTTTAGAGATGTTAGGACATTTGTTGCTCAATGTGATCAATGTCAAAGAACCGGGAATATTTCTAAGAGGGATGAGATGCCACAATCTGGAATCCTTGAAGTTGAACTCTTTAATGTTTGGGGTTTAGACTTTATGGGACCATTTCCAACCTCCTATGAAAATAAGTACATTTTGGTAGGCATTGATTATGTGTCTAAGTGGGTTGAGGCTTGGGCTTCACTGACGAATAATGCTAAGGTAGTGATTCACTTTATCAAAAAGATCTTTTTGAGGTTTGGCGTACCAAGAGCAATCATTAGTGATGGAGGTTCACACTTTTGCAACCGATCATTTGAAGTTTTATTGAAATGGTATGGGGTGACTCACAAAGTTGCTACACCTTATCACCCTCAAACAAGTGGTCAGATAGAACTCTCAAATCAGGAACTCAAGAAAATTCTTGAGAAGACAGTAGGAGGAGCGAGAAAAGATTGGGCAAACAAACTTGATGATGCCTTGTGGGCGTATAAGACGGCATTTTGAACACCTATTGGTATGTCGCCATACAAGCTTGTTTACGGAAAGGCATGTCACCTTCCAATTGAACTAGAACACCATGCATTTTGGGCAATTAAAACACTTAACTATGATTATAAAAAGGTCGGTGAGAGATGGGTGCTCCAACTAGAAGAGTTGGATGAAATAAGAGACATGGCATTTGAAAGTGCGTGCCTCTACAAAGAGAGTTCAAAGAAGAGGCATGATGCTCATATTGTAACAAAAGAGTTTAAAGAGGGACAACAAGTTCTTCTTTATAATTCTCATTTGAGACTCTTCCTGGGCAAACTAAAGTCCAAGTGGAGCGATCCATTCAAGGTTGTGAAAGTTTTCCCATTTGGAGCACTTGACTTGGAAGGAAGAGATGGAGAATTGTTTAAGGTGAATGGCCAAAGGTGTAAGATTTACCTTGGTGGCAAAGTTGAGCAGCATTCGGAGGTACAAGCTGTTACTTCCTACGCAAGCAATTGAGAATTTGAGAGCATGTTAGTGTATATAGTAGATAATTTTTAATTTTTAGAGTTTGTGTCCTCTTTTACCTGTAGAGATTAAAGAACATGATGTTTTGCATTAAATATTTTCTTCTACTTAGAGTCTTACTTGCTCGACAAATCCCAATCGACATTTCTCTAATCATTCTTCGTAGAGCCAAAGAATCTTTAAGACTTGAGCGCAGTGAAATGAATTACTTGAAGCACTCGAGAGGAACGTCAAAGATGGCTTATTACCTAAGAATGAAAAGATTTGGATTTTGTCCTCGGTGCGGGAAATTAGAGCATGACGGAGAATGTAGCAAGAACACTACAAACTCACAAGATGAGCATACCATGCTACTCCGCCAAGACCCCATTAAGCTATACGCTGAAAAGGTCGCTCGGCGAGGGAGTTCTGCATGGTACGCCATTGAGGAGTTATGTGAATTGCAAATTTCGAAGTTGAAGTTGTGACCCATGAACTTGGGGCGTCTGGTTTTCAAGCTTTCCAGGAACGCAGTGTAAATAAAAGCCAAAAACAATCAGTGTAATTTCAATTTTTAGTTCTTTTTGAAGTTTGTATAGTATGCATGTTCTTATATTATGTTTGGTTGAAGTTTGTGTTTGCATGTTTGTACCTCTTGTGTTGATGAATTTTGTGAGTTTCATGGTGTCCACTTGATTTGATGATTTGGTTTGATCGATGAATTCCTGAGAAATGCATGGCTAAGCTTGAGAGAAGAAGCTCAGGGAAGTTAGTAACACTAGGCACTCGTTTTGGGATCGACCGAAACGGTATGCAATATTTGAAGACTTTCTTGATGGGATTTGTAAGTTTTTGCATTGAATAAGGATGATTCTTGGCAAAATTGGACAAGCCATCGGACGCCGAGTTGAAACTCGTCGGATACCGGAAATGGTAAATCCGGACAGATTTTTCTCCTTGAGCAACCCGTCGGACGACGGGTCGGGACCATTGGATGTCGGAATTGTGCATTTTGGGCAGAAATTTTCCTTGAGCAACCCGTTGAATGACGAGTCGGGACCGTCGAACGACGGAAATGACGAATTCGGGCATAAATTTTTCTCGAGCAAAACTTGTCGGACGCCGGGATCAAGCCATCGGACGCCGAGTTCAGGGTTTTCGGGCAGATTTTTTTTCCTAACTTTAAAACACCCAAACCTTCACACCCTCTCACTTTGCACTTAAAACAAATCCCCACTCTCTCATTCACACACAAACACTTCTTCCTCCACTCTAAAACCTCCACTCTACCCAAAACCATTTCTCTACAAAAACCCAATCTTTCCAACTTACCCACTCTACCCAAAACCCTTTCTCCATAAAAACACAATCTTTCCAAATTACCCACTCAATCACAACACCCATTCCTTAATCCAACTTCCCCCACCACAAGAAAATACAAACACCCAACACCTAACTTTTGTTTCGTGTTTTGCTAGGTGTTTCAAGGTTCAACATGTTCGGAAAAGCAACTTCAAGACGTGGCTCACGACTACCAATTCATAAAAGGGACTGCCCAACTCATTCTCCTCCACCTATGTTCACAGACCCATACAATAGTCGCCCACCTATGCCATCCAACATTGCCGCCCAATATCAAGCTCCCTTTGCAATTTTTGAAGATTGGGAGGGAGAGAGGTATTCCCGATTCAAGGCTCTACAAACTATAGGACATTTTAAGATAGATTGGGGTGATATGCATATCTTGGGTGTAGATGAACAATTGAAAACTGCTTTAAAATATTTTAGTTGGGAGTACTTTGCCGATAATGAGGTAAATACGTATGAGAGATTATCTTGTGAATTCTATTACACGTATAAGGTCACCACTGATCGTAGCTACTTCACGGCATGATTGTTTGACACTACATTTAAAGTGCATGTTGGAAACTTCAAACAGATTTTCGAACTACGAAAAGGGGGTAGTAATGTTTTAGGTTTTAAGCCTGCTGAACTTGCTCATAGAGAATGGCTTGAGATTTCAGGTTTTGATAGGTATGAGAGTCGGTTAGCACCTAGTCAACTCATTAAGTAACCGCATATTGCAATCTTGTATCGTTTTATGAGTTTGACATTCAGTGGTCAATGCGAGGAGAGTAAAGTTTATCATCCTCAAGTGTATGCCTTCAATTGCTTGCGTTCTATTCAATACTTGGCACATGGTTTTAGATGTTTTTAACTGCACTGTGACTGAGAAGCGTGCCCAGATATTATTACTGGTCTTGCACAAGATTTCTTTCCTAGGAGATTTCCAGCATTCAAAGGGGGTCCTCCTGTAGCCCCAATCAAGATCAACATCCATAAGCTACACATCAGCAAGCTAATCGAGAAGACCACTCACAACGGGCAGAAGGTTGTGACATACAAGGAGTGGGCTAAATGCCCGTCAGTCCAATACCACCTCATGGAACCCATCCAATAACCAGGGCCTTTCGAGCCTCAAACATTTACAGCTATGCATTTACAGGTTCAACGCTTGGAAGAGGTAGCCGATACCAATGTGGCTAACTGGGAGAGAATATTTGAGTACAATGCTCGAATAGAGGCGGCGCAAACAGAATGATTTGCTCAATAATGTGCGCACAAAGAATGGATGCAAGCATGGGCTACGAGCTTTGGCAAAAACTTCCCACCACCTCCGAATTGACCAGGGAGCACTCTGTTTCCTTTTTCTTTTATTTTTATTTTTCATTTGTCTATGTTCTTATGTGCTTGTGTTTGTGTTGTTTTATTGCTTTTGTGTGTAATATTTATGTTTTATATGTTTGTTTATTTCCTTTGTTTTGTTGTGGAATATTTATGTTCCTGTGATATTTGTGTTTTTGTCTGCGTGTTTTGAGATAAGTTTATTCATATCTTTGGTGATCTGGTATGGAAGTGTTCCGATTTTGAGCTCTTCAGAGTTAGATCTCCTTGATGCTTCTCAACGTATTGGATCATCTATATAAAACTATCTCAAATTTGCTTTCTTTTTATGTTTAGGTGCTTATTAGTATATTGTTTGTTCACTTTGAGGACAAAGTGTCTTCTAAGTGTGGGGGAGGGTTCTATTGTGGAATCCATTTTGTTTAGGTCCTATTTTGTTTAGGTCCTTGTTTAGTTTGTGTGTGCAAATTTAAGTCTTGGCATGAAATTTTCAAAATTTGACCCCCCTCAAACTTTTTTTTAAGCTTGTTTTAGAAGATTGTCACATTCTTAGTTAGGAATTTAGCTAGAGCTCAATGATTAAGAATTGGTAGATTTCTCTAACTCGGTTGTTTAGGTTAGTAGTCTAGCTATGTAGATTAGACTAGAGGGTTTATGTGTGAACCTTGTGAGAAAAATTAAGCCGAAGGAGGAGACAACAGTCTTTAATTATTCATGAGGGGCATTCTTGAGTCTGGTTGATTGAGGTATCCTGCTAGTACTTGTTGTCGTCTCGGTTGCGTAGAAGCAAAGTGTAGGGGGTAGACATTTTCCTTGACATTGAGCCTTGTACTTATTAGACAAAATCCCTTGTTTTGACCATTTGAGCTTAACTTTTTGTTGATTATCCTAGCCTAACCAAACTTAGCCTTCATTTCATCATTTCCCTTACATTTGACTATCGAATCCTTGGACATGTTAGGGATGATGTAAATCGGGTTTAGTTGGTAGGTTGGTGTAAATATGGTTTGAATTTTTGGGACTTTGGTTATTAGAGTGGCTAAAACTGCGAAGCCTAGTGTTATGTGTTTTCATTTGTACTTTTGTGTATATAAATGTATTATATAAAAAATGCAAAAAAATGAAAAAGAAAGAAAAGAAAAAAAAATGAAAAGCAAGAGAAAAAGAAAAAAAAAGTGATTTAAATTTGGCAAGTGTAGTGCTTCGCAGTAATTAGCATTTGGGTGAAATTGGGAAATTTGAGCGAATTGTGCTTGGTGAGAATGTTTAGAATAGACGAGTGACTAGTTTTTGTAAAGCATATCCTCGAATTTGGTAGTTGAGCTACTACATGATACCATCTCCCATATACCTTTGCCCAGTTACTATCCTTTTATATATTTGACCCCCGATCATTAGCAATTATGTGACCTTGAGATGCAATTTAGTAGGACGTAGGATGCTTCGGAATATACCGACCAATTATGCGAGAGATAGGTAGTTAACAACTTACAAATTGAGTGAGAATCCGAATCCTTGTGAGTTTAACCCTCTAGTGTCTTTTACGTAGTTTTAACACTTTTCTAAACAATTGAGTAGGAGACGTTTACTATTTCCAATCTTGACGTTTTAGTTGATGAACTAGCTTGGAGTGGGGTGATCTTGTGATTTGAGCTTGGATATTTTGAGGGGGAGTTAAGTGGAGAATTTGACATGCCAAGTCTTTTGTTTGCTTGAATGTTTTCTTATCTTTGTTGTGGTTTTGTGTTTTGAGTCTTTTATTTTTGCTTAAGCATTGCTTGTGGACAAGCAATGATTCAAGTGTGGGGGTGTGATGAGTGTGAAAACACTCATCTTTTGTATGTGTTTTTAGAGTCTTTTTACCTTTGTTTCTTTTGTTAGTGTTGGAAATGCATGGTATTAGTGTGAATATCGTGCATTGTCCATTTTCATGATGTCTTTTGAGTTTTATTGTGTTTTCCTTGGTTTCGTAGGTTTGGAGTGCTAAATGGAGGTTTCGGATACGCCATGCTTCATTGAACGCAATCGGGCCTGCCAGGAAGGAAGGACAAACAACTATGGGCTGTGGGCTTTTGATGGGGATTGACCTCTAGTGATTAACACGGCGATAACTTCGCATACGGTGTCCATTTGAGGCAAATGAGGTGGCGTTGGAAAGAAGACATCCAAGGCTACAACTTTTTCTCTAAGCATCTTCATCCATTTCGGAGTCTAAGAGGGTCAAATATCGTGTTCAAAGTTGGAGTCCAAATCTGGCAATTTTCCACCCGAGTGGGCCAAATTTGGAGGCAAAATTTGGGCCCAAGATAATTTCCTTGGTCCAAATTCCGTGGCTGCTACTTGAGGAAGAAGGAAGAGAATTGAGAAGACTAGAGACAAGTTAGATATTTGCATGGAGTTAATTAGATTAAACTCAACTTTAACTTTGAATTCCACTTACTTTCATTTGTAAGAAAAACTTGAAGATTTGCTTGAGAGCTTTGAAGAAGGAAAAACTTGAAGAACACTCCTTGAGTTTTCTCTCCTCTTAACTCTTTCATTATTTTCATGCTTGTTTTACTTATGTTAAATAAAATGTTAGGTTTGTTAATAGCTATGTGTGAGTAGTTATTTTGTGGCATTGGTGCTTATATGATTTTTAAGTAGCTAATGATCTAAAGGGGGGAGATTTAATGCTTATTATTGTGTTCTAATCAATAACCTTAATGCTTTGTTTTGCTTGATCACCATAGCCATAATTATGTTTGATTTAAATGTCCGAGAAGAATTGAGATTGAATGATTGATTGATTAGATGATTAATGATCTTTTGATGAGAGATCTCATGAGAAATTAGTTATCCAAAGGGTTATGCATATAATTGGTAATTGATATGACAAAATGAGTTTTTGGAGGCGAGAGCACATCTAATTCATTAAAATCGTGTTAAGAATCAATTTAGATGATTTATTACGAGAGCATGAATATGTTGCCTTAGAAACACTCGGATCACAGTTGAACTTTGTAACCCCCTTGTATCATTATGTTATTTGGATTGTTATAAGTACCAAGCCCACTTTGCTTAATTTGTTAGAATCGTTATAATTCGTAATCGTGACTTGTGCCTTTGATTGAAGTGATTAAATTGTGACATGTGCTTTTGATTGAAGTGTATATTGTGTTTTTAGAAATTGTTAGTGTCTCTCGTAGTTAGGTGTCGATTAGTTACACTTAGAGTTAAGAATTATCATCACCAATATCCAAGCTATAGTCCTAAACTAGTAGTCAAGTCAAGTTAGCGGCTTATAACCAAGTCATTGTGGGACGACATTCTCGTACTTATCTTTATTGCAAGGAAGGAAACACGCAAAAATCTTTTTTTTTATTTCAAGACTAATTTCAGGAGGAGATATTCCGAATTGCAGAGGCGCACAACTTGAAGTCACTTGACCTTTTATTCAACTTGAATAAAAGCTCAAGTTGAAGTTTTTTACACTCAAGCTCAATAACGATAAGCTTTCAGGTCTTGTTCCACCGGAAATCGGGATCATATCCGATCTTGTAGATCTTAACTTGGCTGCAAATAGTCTAGTTGGATCCATCCCCTAAGCTATTGGAAGCTGCTCAAACCTTTTGATGTTAAATCTTAGCATGAACAAGTTCACTAGAGGCATACCTCCTGAAATGGGTAATCTGCAATTCTGATAGAGCATTGATCTAAGCTCCAACTTGTTGGGACAAGACATAACGCCAACAAGGATGGGCTGCGATGACGGGGGTTCACGGGAGGACGGGGTCGGCTTCCTCTCCTTTGGTCTCACTAGCTGTGAGGATGGGCTACGACGAAGGGGGTTCACGGGAGGACGGGGATGGCTTTTTCCAAAGGGCCCAACCTACGTCTATAGGGAGTTAGCTCGGGCTTGGCCTCATTGCAGAAGAGAGCAGCTCAGAGCTCGGCCTCGTTACCGGCTAGAGGGGTTAGCTCGGTCTCATAGCAGATGAGAGCAACTCAGAGCTTGACCTTGTATCAGCCAGGGGGTTAGATCGGCCTCGGCCTAGTCATGGAAGAGAGCAGCTCGGAGCTGGGGGATGGGGAAGGAAGGGAGCAGCTCGGAGCTCGGCCTCGTCGCCGGTAATGGAGGTTAGCTCAGCTCGCTGAGGCGGCGGGGGTGGAGGGGTTGAAATCGGTAGGGGTATTTTGTTTCTGAAGATTGAAATCAGGCGGCGAAAAATTAAAATTAGTTTTCCTGATTTCACGAGAAAACTTATCATATGGGTTGGTTGGACCTAATGGACTCAAAAATCAGGGTCAGATTTTCCAGTCCGACTGACCGGTCCGACCCAAAATCTTTGGTCCGTTAAGTAAACGCGGTCCGACTGATTACAATCTTTTAGCCGATATCTTGGATGATTTGCGGTCCGACTGGTCAGATTGTCGATTTAAAAACTATGCTATTTTGTAATATATTTAGTTGTTTTACATCCCTTACATGATAGATTTTCGCAGCGCGGATATGACACTTTGTCGGTATCCAGATAATTACATCCCTCAAAATATCAGACCTCGATTCACGAGACTACCTCAATAAAAAAATTTTATTTTAAATTTTGAATTCAAATATTCAAATATAAAAAAGTGTTAACATAAACTGGCCAACGTAACTAAAACTTTGAGCCTTTATAGAGTTTCTTCTTAAAATATACGTGTTCCATATTAAACAAAATATGTTGACACAATTTGAAACAACAGAGTATTGAATTTTTTCTTAAACAAAAAATTAATCAAGGTCGAACTAAATCGACAATCTTTCTCTAAAAAAATTAGACAAAAGAGTTATATCGATGACCGAAGTAATTGCTGGGTGTAGCCTTTCAAGTTTACACCACCAATACAAATCATAATTCGCAGATAAAATGAAGAAAAAGGAGCACGTTTTCTCTGCTAATTGTGATAAACTGGTCCAAAATACCGGAACCAGCACTAGAACCAAAGGGGGAATACTAATTCTCAATATTGGAAGGATTACATTGAAAAGACGATTCGACCTTAACTATTTTCATGCTTTTTATCGTTATGTGAGCAAATGTCTCGAGGACCATCGCAAAAACAATTTGCTTTTTTAAAAAAAAATTTGCTTTTGCGGACAATTCGATGCTCAGCGTGACGGGTACGTGCCGTTGACCGGTCCATTACTCGATACCCCACTGACGGAAATGGGTACGAGCCATTTAGTTTTTGGCATTTTCAGTCTCGACTTTACTAGAGCTATCAAAACTCTCCCTTGGCATGCAAGAATTGGAGTTATTTGGAAAAAAGAAAATTTGTTTTAAAACACATCAACCACGATTTGACATGACAGAGATAGCATGTAAGTAAGAATATTATATGCGGTTTGACATTTAAACTTAGTACCAGTAAACGTTATGTTCCCATCTCATTAATTTTTTTAATATTATTCAAAAACTCAAACCATGCTTCTTAATATTTTCTAAAGGGAAAAGAAACTTTAAGAATCATGATATTTTTGAAAAAATTATTGTAGTATCTTGTGGTAAAAAATTATCAATCGAGTCAAATTTCATCCAATTTAAATCAAGGGTAGATTACTCTCATGTTATTAATTTATGCCCGTTTTTGTGATAGAGTCCATGCCTTATCAGAATTTGATTTAAGATCCCTGATCTTTAACGACATCATTATTCATTTTTTTATTTTTTTGTCATGAAAATGACCATTATACCTTTAAACAAATAATAAAAAATGACCATCTTCATCCTTTGAACAACAAAAATATTAAACCCATAAAATTAATAAAAACAAAGAACATTCAATAATTTGAACCCAAACTATATTCCAAAACACAAAGCAAAAAAGGCTAGAGGTCACAATTTGTTCGAGGCTCAGGAATTTGTCTCGAATCTATCTGCTCAAAATGTACTTGAGGCTAAGAAGATATCTATTCATCTTCTTCAACCTCAACCCAAAAAAAAACTCAGAAGCTAGTGTCGAGGAAGAGTTCATGTCCGAGAGGATGGATAGGTTTAACACCTTCATCGGAGCTGATGGGAATACCTACCGGGGATTCTCGCCCGATAACCCAAACTTCAAATCTTGAATCTCGATCAAATTTTCTTCTTGACAACGGTTGTGATTACCATTGCCGTCCAAGTCGACCATCTTGAAGTACACTTCGAATTGGTCATCGATCTGCTTCCTGTAATTGTCTCAAGCATAGGTGATGAAAAAAACATACTCGTAATTAGGGTCACGAGGGAGCTGACGAAATCCCCAATCTTTGGGCTGGTTGTTCGGATACATAAAAGGTCTCAAACGTTCTCCACAAAGGGGGAAGAGCTCTCTCCCAACACAAATCTTTTTCCTTTCATTTAGATTTACCCTTTACCCACCACCACCTTACTCGTACGTTATAACCCCTCCTCCTTCACTTGCTTCTAAAGTTTTTTTTTCCTTTTTGTTATCTACAAATATTCTTCCCTCTATGTGTGCCCAAAGAAATAAAAATTGAAATTGAAAAAGGCATGCTAAGACCTTGGTACGCTACAGATTGGTGATGGGTTTTGCTTTGTGGGAGTTTTCGAGCTCCTCTATTGAAGGATCTCCTCACCCCAAGCTCCAATTTTTTGACTTCTAAGCCCTCTCCTTTTAGAGTTTTAAAATCTTCAATCTTTTCTTCCTACTTGGTGTTCATCGTGTTCTAAGGTTGAAGAAGATAGACTTTTTTATAAAAAATAGGGGTATTTTGGTCTTTTCTATGACAAAAAATTAAAAAAATAAATAGTGATGTCATCCAAAGATCTCTGACCAATATTTTATTATAGATCAGGGAACTTAAATCACATTCTGATAAGACAAGGACCTTATCACAAATACGAGCATAAGTCAGGGACTTGAGAGTAATTTACCTTTAAATCAATTAGGTCCACAAATAGCTGCCCGAACCATCCTGTCTTACCCAACCCTTGCCCAACCATCTGGATGAACCACATCAAAAATTTCTAATGAAATGACACCACATCATCATCCATCATCTCCTCATTCCCTCTCTTTTTCCTTTCCATTTAATTATACAAACTCTAATTTAAAAAAGGGAAAAACATAAAACCTTCAACCTTAAACCTTCAGACCCTAATCTTAATTTGTCGAACATAAACTATGCTTAGAATATACTCCTTCAGGATTCTTACTCAAAGCATACAAAGTACCTAACCAAAGATCATTCAGCTTCGAGTCACTCATTCGACACCGGACCACTGAAACCTATTGCCCTTGCCCCAAATTGATAATTTCTGACTTTGCCCTTACGTTCTTGTAACTATTTATGCTTATGTTCTTCTAGTCCCCCTCTTGCCTCAAAATTGACCTCATCCTCCTTGACGCCATCCCTAGTCGCCAAATAATATACTGTTGAATATTGCCGGTGTCTCCTGCCCTCCTCCTTGGTGTAATTTTTATGGGAGGGCAGTTGAGGCTCCGGTAATGTCATTGAGCTTTGAGCCATTGGCTAGTGGAGGAGGAAGAGTGCTGAAGAGCTCCCCACCGCCAATTAGGTTTTACTTTAATTGGGAATATTGGGTATGATTGAGAACTCTGATTCTAAATTATAGAGTGTTTGATTAATTGGATATTATTGTGTATTTGATTGGATAATTTTAAGTGTTTAATTTGATTTTAGAGAAAGTGGGAGGTTGAAGATGAAGGAGAGTTGGAGATGAGTGAGAGATAATTTTTTTTGTCTTTTTAAAAGGGAAAGAAGGATGGGGAGAGGGAAAACATAGGGAAGGAGGAGATGAGGGGATGATGATGACGTGAGCACCATGTCATCAGAAATTCTAATACGGCTCATCCAGATGGCGAGTTAGGAGTTGGGTAAGACGGGATGGTTCAGACAGTTACTCGTGGACCTAATTGATTTAAATTGGCTGAAATTTTATTCGATTGATAAGTTTTTTTTACCACAGGTACTAAAGTAATTTTTCGGAAAATCTCTTGATACTTAAATAAGGCTCAAAAGGCTCAAACCACACCACTTCATAAATCTCAAACTATGAAATACCGAAGTTAACTTTTCTCTCAAAAAAATGGAATGTTTCTAAAAAAAAGGAAGATTAAAAAGAGAGGCTAATTATTTAGGCACTTTACATATACAAGAGACTGTACAAAAGCTACGACAAGTGAAGAGTTCACTATTAGTAGCAATCGTGTCAGATTCAAGCCAACGATGTACAAGTTCGAGTGTTCGACAAACGAACAGTAAACAAAAAAAAGGACTCTTGTCATACCTTACGACAACTTGTCGTATGGTGAATAGATTGATGGGAGACAAAAAAAAAGAGAGTTGAGAATATATACTCCTCTGGCCTCTGTGCCTTTTCCCAGGTAGCCACAACTTTTTACAGTGTATCGCATATATCACCACTACATATCTGAGCCTATCTCCCCCAGAACAGAGTAAAGGGAATTTGGAATGTTGTTGGCAATTGTTATCTATAGGAAAACAAAGGGAAAGAGATTATTAATATAGCACAGGACAGAATGATTGGGAATCATACTTCATGAAATTGTCAAATGGGTTTGTCCTCATCGGTGAAAAGTCGTTCGGATGGGTGAGGTCAGGGTTTTGACCACCGCAATGACACATCCGCATTGACAATTTATCGCATTGCTGAAAAGTTTGGGAGCTGATGAACTAACAATCACAATGAAAAGGGAACAAACACTAGAACAGTAAAACAGATTAAGCAGATCAGGCTGATGGGAGCTCACAGAATTAGCTATATGGAAGCTCATTAGCGACAGCAAGGCCGGAATGCCGAAATAGGAAACATCATTGGCAAATGTCAGACTTAGCAGTGTTAAGGACTGCCAAACTCGCAACAGAAACCTCAGTTGCTGCGACAAGGTTGATTTACTCGCAACATGAACCTCGTCAAGTCAGTCTGTCCAAGATGATAAGTTGCAGTTATATTAGATCAACTGTATTGTATGCAACCTTGCAGAAGGAACCGCTGATGACCACTGGAAGAAGGCTTGGATGGAAGCAACGCAATAGCAGAAAGGCCAGGCAAAATTCCATAGCTGCTCCACTTGATACAAAATTAAAAGTATCATACTTTTACATCAGTTATCACAATATACATGTAGTCCCTAAATTAAAAATAGATTAAAAAATTGTCCATCAAAATCATCACTCTTAGTTCATGAAGTTATGGTGTATATTGAAACCGCGACTCTGACATGTATTTTTATTCTCTTGGCAGTTTAAACAACATTTTCAAAGACAAAACCACAAATTTGGTAAATGATTCAAGAATTGTAGGCCAAGATTTCAATATAATGGGTATATGACACAAGTACACCAACCAGAGAAGGCCCAATAGTAAATACAACGTGTCCATTCTTAAACACAAAAGAAAGCCCAATAAATCAGAGAAACCAAAATGGCCAAAAACCATATAATCTTAATATCTTATCTTGCCACCTTCCAGAAAAATATCTTATCTTCTCCTCCATCAACAGTAAATAAACTCCACTCTTCTCTAAATTAGCGAACCATTGTAGTTGATCAAAACGGTGAAAATATCATAGATTTTTTTTTCGTTCATGAAATGGGTGTATAATATTAGTTAGGACAGTTGTTTGGAAGCTTGAAGAGACATGAACATAACATCATCACCAGCAACTACACATCCAATTCCTACAAAGAAGGAGCCACCAACCAACTTCCAGGTCTCCCAGAAGACAATCCTCAACCTCCTCAACAACCCAGGTGGGCCCACCTTGTTACCTCAAGTCCATGCATTGTCACTCAAGAGCGGCTACTTCAACGACCACTATGTCTCTGGGACATTGGTCAAGTCCTATGCTCAGACCAACTTGGACTTGGCCTTCAAGGTCTTTGATTCTATCTCAGCTCCCAATGTCTTTGTTTACAATGTCCTAATTGGGGTGTCTCTGGACAAGGGTGAGCCATGGAAGAGTGTGGAGAGTTACTTCAAGATGGTGGCTTCCTATGGAAGGCCTAACAAGTACAGTTTTCCCAAGTTGCTCAAGGCTTGTGGTGCAGTGAAGGGGGTTGAGGAAGGGGTGCAAGTGCACTCCCATTTGGTTAAGTTTGGCCTCAGTAGAGACTTCCATGTGAAGAGTTCCGGGATTTTGATGTATATTGGTTTTGGTGATCTGGATGGGGCTAGGAGACTGTTGGAGCAGGATGATGGAGTGTTTGATGCTGTTTGTTGCAATGCAATGCTTGATGGGTACTTGAAGTTCGGCAAGTTGGAAGCCGCTAAGGAGCTGTTCGGACGAATGGAGGAGAAGAATGTCGGTTCGTGGAATGTGATGATTAGTGGGTTGGCTAGGGGTGGGTTTGTTGGGGAGGCAAGGGAGCTGTTTGATCAGATGAAGAAAAGGGATGAGATTTCTTGGAGTGCTATGATCGATGGGTATGTTAAGGATGGGAAATACAAGGAGGCTTTGCATGTTTTCAATTTAATGCAAACGCAGAACCTTAGGCCGAGGGCGTATGTTCTTTCGAGTGTATTGGCTGCTTGTGCTAATATAGGAGCTCTAGATCATGGGAGATGGGTCCATGCCTATGTGGATAGGAGCAGTATCTATGTGGATGCTGTTTTGGGCACTGCCTTGGTTGATATGTACGCGAAGTGCGGGCGGCTAGATCTGGCGTGGGATGTTTTTGAGAAGATGAATGATAAGAGAGTGTTCACTTGGAATGCCATGATCTGTGGGCTGGCGATGAACGGTAGAGCCGAGGATGCAGTTCATCTTTTCTATCAGATGCAGAGGAACAAGTTTCGGCCAAACGGGATTACTTTCGTTGGTGTCTTGAATGCGTGTTCTCATGCAGGAATGGTGGACAGGGGTCTGAAGTTGTTGGATTCGATGAAGAACAAGTACGGGATTGAGCCCGGGATGGAGCATTATGGATGTGTGGTTGATCTCCTGGGAAGAGCAGGGCTTTTGAGAAAGGCAGAGGAGTTCATTGATTCGATGCCAATTCAACCGGGCGCCGCAGTTTATGGCGCACTTTTGGGTGCTTGCAGGATATATGGAGATGTAGAGATAGGTGAAAGAGTGGGGAAGATTCTACTGGATATGGAGCCCGAAAACAGTGGCCGCTATGCTTTGTTGTCTAACATCTACGCCGATGCGAAGAGATGGGAAGATGCTACTAATGTGAGGAAGTTAATGAAGGAAAGAGGGGTCAAGACTACTCCTGGAAGCAGCATGATTGAATTGGAAGGAACGGTCCATGAGTTTAAAACGGCAGAAGGATCGCACCCTCAGATCGAGGGTATCTATGCCATGTTGCAGAACATGATTGAAAGAATAGAGATGGAAGGATATACCCCAAACACATCTCACGTTACGTTCGACATTGAAGAGGGAGAGAAGGAAACAGCGTTGCAGTACCACAGCGAGAAACTCGCAATGGCCTTTGGACTGATCAACACCAAGGAGGGAACCAGTCTTCGCATAGTGAAGAATTTGCGGATGTGCAACGACTGTCATGCTGCTGCGAAGCTCATATCTCGGGTATATGGTCGAGATATTATTGTGAGAGATCGAGTTCGGTACCATCATTTCCGAAACGGAGAGTGCTCCTGCAAGGACTTCTGGTAAGCACAGACGCATCAAGCCAACGAAAGCGACCAGAAGGATGCTTTGTGACTCAGCTTAGCTTCGCCAATTGTGTCACGAACCACATTCCCCATTCGACCCAGCCGAGGATCGCCTGCCAGAAGTTGGTCCCCTGAGAGCTTTTTAGCATCAGCTTGAAGATGCATTGCATGATTTGAACAAGAAAAGTGGTCTTGATCATCATAATATTCATAGATACCATATTACTGAAATCACTTCAGATTCATTGATTAAAACAGCCATCGATAATAGAAACATGAGAAGATGATTTGACAGGTTGCAGTTTGTAGAAGTAATCAAGAGGACAGCAACTCTTTTAGAGTATACTGGAGGAGGAGGTGGGTTGGCTCTGGATCCAACCATCTTTGTTTATGAAGATATTAATGTCAGCTAAAAAAGCTAATAGTTCAGGTCCTATATCTTTCTCCCATTTCACTCTCTTAGACTTGCCTGCTCCGGGACACTCGCAATCCACTTCCGAGTACGTTGATACATTCTGTTGTACAAGACAACCAAAAACCGTATTCAATGTATCAACTTAAAATTTATAAACAAGTTAACCACGTTGTGATGATAATGGTGTCAGTCCAATGGTGTCAGTCCAAATGACAACGAGCCACCAAATCAATTGATTCTGATATCATATTGGAATCTTCGTATTTACCTCAATATTTTAATATAACGAGTAAATAAATTTTCAATACTTGTTAAATTGTCAACCATAATACAATGAAATAATCTTTAACACGGACTAAGCTTGACAAATATATAATCGTGGATGAATAATAAAATAAGATACGTTTAGGTTTCTTGGTATAATCAAATAAACGATTTTATCCATGCATTTCAAAAACGCATTAGTGTAATTTGGTTAAATTATACTTTCGGGTCCCTCGCTAATATCATTTAATCATTATACTCTTGGATCTCTCGATGATATTATTAATACTTATATTCTCGGGTCTGTCGTTGATATCGTCACGTTCTCTGAAATAAAGGACCAAATTGTCTATTAAACTATACGTCAACTTACCCTAAAAAATGTTCTATATTTATCAATAATTTGTGACAAAATCAAATGCATTAGCTAGAATACCTGATAGAATGTTACAAATACTTGTGTGGGAAAGTTTGTCCGGAGATAAGAGAGAGAATAGGGAAGCTTACTCTTTCCATCGCATGATGGTAAATATTTCATAAAGCAAAATACCAGAATCCCTAGTTTTCAATTTTTTTTAAATCTATTGTTTTACCCAAAATAAAGAATTTTTGTTTCGAAAAGTGGACAAACTACGTACGGTTGTGGTGTTCATTGTGCAACTCGACATATAAAACTAAAGGGTAAATTACCCTCAGGTCCCTGAGTTTTGTTCGAATTTGCGATAGGATCCTTACTTTATAAGAATTAGATCTAAGATCTTTACTTTTATCCAAAATACTGATTAGAGGTCCCTCGATGATTCCTGGATGATGTCAGCATCATTTTTTTGAATTTTTTGTCATAAAATGACCATTATACCCTTAGACAATAAAATAAAATAATCATCTTCTCCTTGAATCATCTTCTTCACCTTCTTCTTCATCTTCAACCTTCAACACCAAATCTGAGATTACAAAAAAATCATCGATAACAAATCTGTGATTACCAAACAACTCCAATCCCGACGACTTGTTCCCCTATGCCCGATCCCGACCAACCCAATAGAACCCCAATAACAAAACATCATCATCGTCCTCTTGTACCTCAACCACAACCCCACCACGCGCCTCCTTTGGCCAATGACCTCTCCGAAATGCCAACCTCTTCTCTGTGGACTACAGGGGCCACGATGGAGCTCGACGGCCATTGACACCACGCTGGAGCTCGATGGCCTGGAAGCAACTCCAAATAGCAGCAAACTAATGAAATCCCCAAATTCACCTCAGAAGCAACTCCAAATTACCTTACTACTGAGAATTCACGAGAAGAGATAAGAACCTTATCGAGCTCGGTCTGGGCAAGCCAATCAGAGGAGTCGGAGAGGGAGGATTCGAGGGACTTGACCTGGGAGGCTAGATCAGCGATGATGTCATCCTTCTCTGAGAGGGCATCGCGGAGAGGGGAGGCCTTGGATCCCGAATAGCATCATCGCCGCCGCCGAGGAATGGCCCAATTCCGATTCTTCCTTATCTGCCGCCGACATCCCTGGTGCACTAAAACTCTCCAATATTGGGTTTTATTTGATTTTAGTGGTGTCGTCTTCAAATTTGCGTGTCGGAGGAAGAGAGTGACTTCGATTCAGTGGAGGATTTGAAGTAACCCAGGAAGAAGAGCAGAAAGGGGAAGGGTGGGAGATCGAACCAAGGGCGATTTTCTGGGTGATTTTGATTTTTTGGGTTTGTTAATTGCTTGGTGTTCATCCCGTTTGATTTTCTGGGTTTGTTAATTATTTATTTTAATTTAGGGGTATTTTGGTCCTTTTCATAACAGAAATTCAAAAAAATAAATGGTGACATCAGCCAAGGACCTGAAACTAATATTAATTCTAAAAATAAGGACCTTATACCAAATTCTAATATAACATGACTTTATCACAAATTCGAACAAAACTCAGGGATCTGAGGGTAATTTACCCTAAACTAAAATTTACTATTTATATCTACTAATGAAAGTGTTTGTTGATTATTATTATGGTAACTTGAATATGTGTTTTTTTATAAGCTATATAACTTAGTCATTTATGTTAGACCTGATCCCGGTTAAAATACGAACAAATTTGAATCGACTTAATTTGAATTTGAATTCATCAAACCTTAAACTATATTCATTTCATCAAATAATGATTCCATCAAGAATTATAAACCTTAGAATTTGAATTGAATTCAAATTTTATCCAAATTTAATACTAGTTAAATTTGAACCATCACTTACCTTTTTAACTATATGATAGAAATTTCATCATTTCTTTTGAAATAGGATAAAAAAATTGATGAAAAATCAGATTCAATAGAATCATGATATTTTATAAAAATTTTCTTATTCTTATTTGTTTTACTTGATAACATAATTTTATAGTAAACTTTGTTAGAGATTATGAAATGATCAATAAAGTTAGTAAGTCATTTGAGATTGTGATGAATTGTGTAAATTTTAAAAAATGGGAGAGGATATTTATGGAATTCTAAATTAAATTTGAATTAATAAAAAGAATAATTGAAAAATTGAAAAAGTAAAAAAAAATGGTAACCTGCTTGCTATTGCACCTACTAATAATAAATACAAATAAAAAAAATAAAAAAAATAAGACGACATGATTCTTTGGGCGTTGCCAGGTTTGAACATGAATGTTGTTACTTGTTGGACATTAAGTCTTAAATTGTAATCTTTTGAAAGTCAGTGATTAGTAACAATCAAAGACAAGGACGTGACATAACTGTTAAGTTAAAATAGATTAAAGCAAGCCCATGGTTAAATCTTAAATGAAAACAAGTGCGAAAGTGAAAAACAAATTTATTTGCATCACATCGAATGGAGTAGCAAATTTTTCTTACTTTGTAAAGAGAAATATTTTTGCTAGTTAGTAATTACAAGTGGCACCTAGAAAAAAAATCAGACTAAATGCGAGAATGGTCCGCACTTAGTACTTCGCCCTTACATTGTTTGGTGAAGTCTTAAGATTTTTGACAAAATTCGAAGAGGTCTAGACAGTTCTGACAATAAAAGGGTGCGAAGAAGTGCGACGGCCAGAATGCACCAGAAGGACACTACCGTGAAAGGGTGCTAGACCCCTTCCCGCCATTTGCAAAATCATCCTAGCAATTACATAAGCATTCTAGTGTAGTTGTTCTCTCCCTCTCTCTCAGTCCAAAAGTTCTGAGTATCTAAGGATTCGGCCAAATCTTGGAGACTTGTAGTGCAATAGTCTTGGAAGTGTCTTAGTCGTTGTATCTTGGAGACGATTGTCACAGTTTATACACACTTAAATATACAAGACAACCTCGTCTTATAGAGAAAGAGTCAAACTCTTTGCCTCGACTATACAATAAGCTAGATCCTGATTAAGTACACTAACTTTGATAGACAATACTCGTAAGACGAGATTCATGTACTTGACAATGATATCAATAAGCTCTGCACTAGTATCAGTAATCCTGGGAACTATCCACGTCAAAATGTGAGTGAAGTTCAATGGTATTAATTTAAGATGTAGGAACAGAAGATGCTATTTTATCTAACTACGTTTAACCTAGTTTAGTTTTTGAAGAAGCATGCACCGAATGTGGTAGAGAATGACGTGGATCAATAGAAGATCAATGCTCTCAATGTGTGAAGTCATAGCAAATTCCTATATGAGAACTATATCTTGAATGAATTAGATGACACCCTTTATAATGTCTACGCGGTAGTTAAAACTATTAAGGATATATAGAATTCACTCGAGAAGAAATACAAATAGAATATGTCAAGATGATAAGATTCATTATTGGATAATTCTTTAACTTTAAGATGGTGGATTCTAAGAAGGTCATGGACCAAGTATAAGAGCTGTAGCTTATCCTATACGAGCTTCATGCTGAAGAGATGCAACTCATCAAGCCCTTTCAAGTAGCTACGATGTCGAGAAGATGTCCATCCCTAATGTGCAAAGATTTCAAATGCTACCTCAAGGATAAGAGAAAGAATGTGAGATTTGAAGACCTCATTGTGAGACTATAGATTGAAAAGGACAACTAGAAATCTAAAGTCAAGAGCAGTAGGACTAACTATGAAGTCAATATACACTTGTTGAAGGTAGTATCGACAAGAAAAAAAACTCCGATAACAAGCAAGGAAAGTAAAAGTCAATAAAAAAGAAGGCAAAGAAGATCAAGGACAATTACTACAACAACGATAAGTTGGGTCACATGGAAAAAGATTGTTGGCTTCCAAAGAAGGACATTCTAGACAAGGCGAATTTGGCTAGAACATGTCTGAGCTCAATCTATCTACCATGGTATTTGAAACCAATTTGGTACACAACCCAAAAGAAAAGTTCATTAAAACAGAACCAACCTTTCACATCTACTAATACAAAGAGATATTCTTCACCTATATCCCTATCACCAATCAAAAGTTATTCATGGGTAATTTTATAACTTTTAAGATCATCAATTTGGGTAAGGTGGTCTTAAAATTAACCTCAGGCAAAGAGCTAACCCTCAAGAATGTGTTGCATATCAAAAACATTCACAAAACTTAATTTTTTGACTCGTTATTTTGCAAAATAACCCATGAGAAGAGTTTATCAACAGAAGAGCAACTTACCACATCTACTCGAACAAAGAGATGTTTTCGACCTATATCCCCATTGCTAGTCAGAAGTTGTTCATGGGTAATTCTATAAGTTCTAATATTGTCAATTTAAGTAAATTGGTCTTGAAGCTAAGCTCAAGCAAAGAGCTGACTCTCAAGGATGTGTTGCATGTCTTAAATATTTGCCAAACTTAGTTTTTGGCTGCTTGTTAAGAAAAGTTAGCTTGTATTTGAGAATTATAAGTGTATAATAATCAAAGCATGTCAAGTTATAGGAAAGGATTACCTAGAGAAGGGCTATTTAAGATGAATGTAATAACTATATACTGTACTTTTAATAGCAAAAATAAAATTAATGATTCTTATTACTTGACCAAGTGTTCTAGTTTATGGCATGATAGATTAGGACACAAAAATTTAAATTTGCTAAGAAAATAGTAAGTTAGGTATCGCATACCAGATTTTAGCCAATTCTTGGGAGAAGACAATCGATCTTCCATGGAACATGTGGCGAGATTTATCATACAATAAAGAGATAAAGCATTTGAAGAGACATTGCTACTAAGGCATTTCTTAGTGACTCTTACCAAGACAATTTTCACTTGGTACATAAACCTCCTGCAAAACTCAGTGAGGAGCTGAGCAGAGATGGAACAAAAATTTCATAACTAGTTCTTCAAGCTTGAACCCACTATTACCATCTCCGCCTTTGCCTATATGCAATATCTTGAAGGAGAGTCAGTAGAGAAGTTTCTAGTGCATTTCCGAAAGGCAAAGAACAAATGTCAAACAAACCTGTCCAAAACTCATTAGTAGTGCATGGGCTCTATTTCAATCTACGAGATAGGTTGGAAATTGAAAAATTCCAAGATCTAGCTAACCTTACACATAAAGCGATAGTGATTGAACAACTTATCAATGAGAAAGATAAGAGGGCTATCTTTTCTAAGGGAACCTACTCCTATGACCCCACACTAGAGATAGATCACTTAGATAACGGATGCGGCTAGGGTGATAAGGACATGGCTAAAGAGATAGTAGTGGAGATCATCCAAGGAAAGCCATATGAGTATGAAAGCCTCATCCCAAAGAAGGTGACGATCCCCAACAAGTTTGTTCGTCAGGGAACTCAGGGTAGCTACCTTAGGAACTTTGGCTATAATGGGAAGGAGTATTCCTTTGATATAACTAAGACAGACGAGATCTTCGACAACCTACTAAAAAATGGTCAGATTGTCTTGCCAAAAGGTCATAAGATCCCTGATAAAAAAGAACTCAAGTTGATGAAGTTCTACAAGTGGCATGCAAGCAAGTCACACAATACTGCCAATTGTGATTTTCATACCCAAGTACAACAGGCGATCAAGGACAGGTAGTTGAAGTGTGCTAAAGATCAACCAGAGGTCCTATTTGCAGCTAATATTGCCATAATCAGCCTAGGGGGAGGCACAAAAACCATAAATAGGGCCAGGCACCAGTGGAGGACCTGAGAGAGGCCCTAGGAAAGAGGTGTAGGCAAGATATACTCGGGGGGCAAGACTCTCAGAAAAGGCTGGAAAAGGCTGTTAATAGGTGCTCAAGTTATGACACCCCTCAGAGACCCACTCCTCAGAGCAATTCAGATGCCACTCTTGGGAGGTAGTTTCAACCTAACTCCCCTAAAAGGATAACTATCCTAAGGGACTTAAGGGACATGCTTAATAGGCGACTCGGGGGACAAGCCCCCAATGAAGACCTCAGAGAGACTCTTGTGAGAAAAAAGATACGAAGGAGTCTATTTGAAGAACAACACAAGACTGAAGTGGTAAGGAGAAGAAGCTACTGTGAGGTCATTAAATAAAGATGCATTCAAAGTCCACATCCCTATGTGAAGGTAGACTTGGATGTGAAGCCCTCCAGTTCTGACAGTAACGGAAAAGAAAGGGATACGCGCGTGTCTCCTAAGGCACTCACTCGAACCCAAAAGTGCCATATTAAGAGAAGAGTCCAAGCTGAGAGACAAGTAGCTTCTGATCTTGAAAGGGTATTGAATGAAAGGAAAACATGGATCAAAGAACAAGAAGCCCTCTTGACCTTGCCTATCATTGGCCGATCAAAGGCTGGGCCACACAAGGCCAAGCACCTAAGGAATGATCCAAAAGAAGAAATTTTTCCTACCAACAAGTTAAGGAGTCCTCAGAGAACCAAAATTAGGCTATCCTAATGAATGTGCAAGGATCGACCCAAAATTACCATAAGAACCACCCCCATGAGAGGTCCAATTAGAAAGATCTGGATACCTTGTATCAGTAAAGACGTATCTCTCGACACCACTTCTCTTGAAGGAAAGGCCACCTCAAGCTCAAGTAGTACCTTAGAGGAGAAGAGATTCAAACAAAGCAACAAATTAACCATAGACAGTTATAAGAGATACGATGAAGATGAGAAAAGCAAAGAGCTACTCACATCAGACATCAACGATGAAGAATATTATTGGTTAGAAAAACTCAAGGATAAAGACCTGACAAAGATCCTTGGGGACAGTAGTGACACCCCAGAAGGAAGTTTAGAGAAGTTGGACCTAGGCGATAATATGAGCGAAGGTGACCTTAGTGGAGATGACTGCAATTTTTTGGTCAATATGGTCTTTACCTTATCGGCCCTAAAGTAGGAAAAGTGACTCATTTCGAAGAAGATGTGATAGAGGAGGATATGATCAAGCTAGAAATTGGGAATAAATCACTCACCATTCCCTATGCCAAAGAGCAAGGTAAGAACATCACTCTACCTAGGTCAATCCAGAAGATGTGTGAGCACTTGAAGTCACTCTATATTTCGGCTCATATTTTCGGCAAGCTAATCAAGAGGTTACTCGTAGACAATGGGGCTCTCATCAATATAATGCCTTACTTCTTGTTGAAGAAGCTCAACAAGGAAGACGAGAAACTGGTACTAATGGACATGATGATGATCAACTTTGTCAGAAATACCACTCGTCTATTAGGAGTCCTCATAGCAGAAGTCACTGTGGGGTCTATCACCCGTAAAGTAATCTTTTATGTGATTGAGCCGAACACCTCATATAATATGCTATTGAGAAGGGACTGGATACACACCGGATAGGTGATTCCATCCTTGCTCCATCAGTTCTTAGTACAATAGAGGCTGGATGGCAAAGTAGAGACCGTTCTAGCAATGAAAACCCCTTCAAAGTAGCTACCAACTGTGTGGAAGTACCTTTTTATAATGGTTCCATCGTCTTAAGTAGCATTGCTCGAAGTAGCATAGACAGTAGCGTCACTAGATACGTAAGCTTAGTAGAGAGGGAGATCCCTTCTTCAAACCGACTTGCAAACATTACCCCTGAAAGGTAAGCCCTTAGGCTTATCTTTTGAGACTAATCTGAAAGAAGAGCTGGCAAAGGAATCGGAGGTCTATGCCTTGTCTCAACATGAAGCGGCCGAGTTTATCTTCGAGGATGACAACCAAGACCCCTTGGAAAGACTAAAGATAAGTGACCTTCACCCAGTCCCAGATAAGCTTGATGATGCTAATGCAGAGGTAAAGGACCCTTTAAAAAAAATACTCCTATTCTCAGAGAGAGGAGGTTGGCCTGTCTTCATCAGCGAACGGCTTCCTCCAGACTTTGAGAAAGACGTAATCTCACTCCTGATCGAGTACCAAGATTGTTTTTCTTGGGACTATGACAAGATACCAGGTCTTGATAGGACCTTCATATAATATTAACTCTCGATAAAGCTGGGTTATCAGCCTTATCAATAACCTATAAGGAGGATGATGCCTGAGGTAGTTGATGAGTGTCGAAAGCACTCATTACTTGTGTTTATTTTGTATAAGTTTTCTAGTGTTTATAGTTGGTTTAGTTGCTTATTAGTTGTCAAAGTGTTAATTCTCGTTCATTGTATATTTTGGTTGAGTTTATCATTACTCATTGTATTTTCTTGTGTTTAGGAGCATATTTGAGAAGAATAGAGGATGCTCGACCGAATGCACGAAGGCATAGCCAAAAAGGAGCAGTAGTATAAAAGGTAAAGCAAGAGGTGGATAGACTCTTATGAGCTAGCTTCATCAGGAAGGCCGCATACATCGAATGGCTCTCTAACATTGTTCTAGTTGTCAAGAAGAATGAAAAGATTAGAGTATGCATTGACTTCAGAGACCTCAATACCGCAACACATAAAGATGAGTACCAGATACTAATAGTAGACATGCTCATAGATACCTCTACTGACTACGAAGTTCTAAACTTCATGGATGACCATTCAGGTTACAACCAGATTTATCTCACTCAGGAAGACATTCACGCGTATAGTGCCTCTTGGAAGGGAAAAAAGTTGCTTTAGTCACTCTTGACATGTTAAATACTTTCAACAGTTATCACTCCTCCTTTTCGGACAAGGAATGCGTGTGCATGCTACCTCTTGGGAGGGAAAATTGTTGCTTTAGTCACTCTTCCAAAGGTAAATATTGTTCGGATATTCACTCCTAAGAGGGCAAATATATAAAGTAGTCACTCTAGGGAGGGCAAACATCCATTTTAACTCTCGGAAGGATTTTTTTTTATTCTGGCTCCAACAATGCCCCCCACATTGTGATGTTTTGAATCATTTGAGTGAGAAGGATCACCATGTAAGTTTTGATTTCCTTTTCATTAGCTATTTATTAGTGATCAAAGTTATGACTAAGGCCAAGGTTGGCCATGCTAAGCATCGTGATCTTGAGGCCGCAATCGGCCAAACTCCTTGTCTGAAAAGGGGGAGTGGTAACTGTTGAAAGCACTTCACGTATCAAGAGTGACCAAAATGTTATTTTACCTCTAAAAGAGATTTTAAACTATTGGTGGGCATAGGAGTTTCGGCCGATCACGAATTTTGGTAGACAAGGTATTTTCGACCTCCTAGCGAGGCAAGGCGTGACGACCTCAAGATGACATTCCATTGCCTAAGCTCAATCAGCATATTTGAATAGGTCATAATACCATTTAGGTTGAAGAATGCTAGAGCAACGTACCAAAAGGAGATGCATCTTATATTTTCAGACTTCATAGGTCAATTTATGGAAGTGTACATAGATGATATTATAGTTAAGTCACATAGCTACTATGAACACTTAGACCATTTGAAGTTGTCATTCGAAAGGTAGCAAAAGCATCAATTAAAGATGAACCCTTTAAAAAGTGCTTTTGGCATCTCAGTAAGTAACTTCTTGGAGTTCCTTGTCCACAAGAAGGGAATCAAAATAGACGAAAATAAAATCAAGGCAATCCAACAAGCACATCCTCCCTGATCTAAGATGGAACTACGATATTTCCTAGGACAGATCAACTTTTTAAGGAGGTTTATTTCGAATATTGCTGGCCAAACTTGGTATTTTTCTAACCTCCTTAGCTTAAAAGGGAGAGAGTTTATATGGTAAGACAAATATCAACAAGCTTTCGATGAGCTTAAGGAGTATCTAACTACTCTCCTAGTGATGACTCCACCTTTTTACAAGCGACCCTTGTTATTATACATCTTGGCCACTTATGACTCACTTGGGTGTCTTCTAGCCCAAGAAAATGAAGAAGGAAAAGAGCAAGTGATTTATTACTTAAGCCAATCATTCCTAGATATTTAGATCAGATACTTATCCATTGAGTAGCTATGCTTAAGCTTATTCTTTGCTTGTAGGAAGCTTAGATACTACTTGTTGCTAACTAAGGTAAAAGTAGTAGCACAAATTAATGTTATCAAGCACATGCTCTCAGGACCCATCATAAGGGGAAGGCTAGGTAAATGGGCTCTAGCCTTAGTCAAGTTCAACCTCATCTTCATACCACAATAGGCTGTGAAAGGCCAAGCTTTAGCCGTCTTCTTGGCTGATCATCCATGTTAAAGTATCTCAGCTGACACACTGATAAACTTTAGGATGATAGCGAGAAAATCATGGTCCCTATGGTTTGACGGGTCAAGAACAAAGAAGTACGTAGGGGCTGGCTTTGTAATTAAATCTCCACATGGCGTTAAGACGAAAGCCTCTTTCCTTCTTGACTTTCCTTTACCAATAACCGAGCTGAATACAAGGTATTATTACTTAGTTTGCTTGCTCTAAAAGATCTAAGAGCAAAGAGCGCATGGGTATATGGAGACTCCTTATTTGTGATTAACCAACTCATAGGAGAGTTCAAATGTGAACGTGATGGGTTTCAAGCCTACCGGGACACAGCTTGCTCATTATTAAGAGGCTTTGAAGAGGCCTTCATCAAGTTTATAGTCCGTAATAAGAATTTTGAGGCTAACAAGTAAGCACTGATCGGCTCTGGTTTTCAAACCTTAAATAAGTTCAACTCTGTCCCTGTGAAGGTAAGAGTGACCTCGGTGCTTCACAAAGTGGAAGACTTATTCAGAGAAGACTAGAGACTCGAGGTAGGAGAGATACAATTAGATAGAGATTGGAGGCAGGAGTACATTGACTACTTCAAGGATCCTACTTCCTACTTCAAGGAGGCCGTCGACGTGATAGGAAAAATTCACCCAGCCTCTACTAAAGGACATTGCTTTATATTAGCTGCCACTAACTATTTTACCAAGTGGATAGAAGCAATTCCCATGAAGGTGGTCAATCAGGAGACCATAATCCAATTCTTCAAAGAATACATCATTTGCCGATTTAGATTGCCAGAGACCATCACCACCGATCAGGCGACCATATTTATGGGAGACAAAATCCAAGCGTTTGCAAAGGACATAGGTTTAAAATTATCCATTCTACACCTTACTACACTCAAGGAAATGGTTAAGCAGAGGCCACTAACAAGGTCCTGAAAAGGTGTATCGAGAAATCCGTGAAAGAACAACCTAAGACATGGCACCTAGCCTTATTTGAGGCTCTATGGACATTTTGCACCTCAAAGAAAAGGGCTATAAGGACTTCCCCTTTTGCATTAGCTTATGAAAATGATGCTATGATACTACTAGAGCTCACAGTAGCATCACTAAGGAGGACAGAGCAAACACACCTATCTGGCTTGGATTATGATGCTGCTAAGCTATCTGCTCTAGAAGATCACCCTAAAGAAAGACTCAAAGCTTTAGATGCCATCTTACAACAGAAGAGGGTTGTAGAGAAAGGGTACATCAAGAGAGTCCGGGAAAAGCATTTTGAAAGAGTTGACTTAGTTTGGAAGGTCATATTGCCTATAGGGCGAAAAGACTCTGACTACAGAAAATGGTCCCCCAACTAGGAAGGACCTTATAAAGTGCATGACGTCCTTAAGAACAAGTCGTATTGGTTAGTGGACATTAATGAAGAAGTGCATCCAAAGCCTATCAATGGGCTATACCTCAAGCCATAAGTGCCTAGCATGTGGGATGGGATAAACGACAACTTGTTTAAGGAGTATGCCCAGGGGCACGAACATGGAATGTAATAAAGATCCTATTTGGATAAGACATACAAGGATGGAGCAATTTCTTGCCACTCTAAGCCTGGCCGAATACGACATGAGGCTCACTACGTATAGCTTGGCCGACCTTGGCCTCACCATTCTATTACACCTTGCTTGGTGACACCTTGAGGTTTCGAAGGGCAAAGGGTGTCATGACCTTGCCTAATGACACTTAGAAGCTCCGAAGGGTGAAAGGTTTCATGACCTTTGCCTAGTGACAATTAGAAGCTCTGAGAGGCAAAGGATATCGTGACCTCGCCTAGTGACACCTATCGAAAGTTGATGGATCGTGTCAAGAAACTGTACGCTGTCGGTCTCCTGAGAGAGGAGACAATAAACTCGAACTCTGAATTAGTTAGAGAAGATAAGTCCTAGTGGACTTAGGATTAATATTTTGTTCGGATAAAGATAACGTCATCAAGCTAGGCGTTGAAGGAGTTCGAGTACAAGTAGAAGACAGAGTACTATGCCTATATAAAGGACGTACGAGGAAGGCAGAAGAGATTTATCCATCATCAACCACACACAAATCAACTCAAGTTTGGCAAGCTCCGGCTTTTATCGTAGTTTAGGCAGTAGTTAGGAGTAGAAATAATCTGGCTCCAGCCACCCTTTGTTACTCGTAGTTAAACCGACCTTGGGGCGAGCCTCTAGAGCCGTCACGAGATCGATCTTGACTCTCACGACCCTTTTCACCCAACACTATGAAGAAAAAAAAAACTAAAGTTCACGAGTTCGACGTAAAATTGAAATGGGTTAACTGATCTGAATGATATTAATCGCTTGATTCTCGTCCATGGGAGGTATCATAAGGGGACGGGAAACGTTGTGATTGAAAATTTTCAATTTCTCCCTTTTACGTCAGTAATATAATTTTTTCATAAAGTGGAGAAACTCTATATGAGTCAAATTAAATTTAATCAAGTCTTTAATTAAATTCGAATTAAAATTTTGAGTTTGATTAAATATAAAATTTTGAATTTTTGTCATTTTGTGTGAGAACGAATTAAAATCAAATTATCAACAAATCAAAGTGACGACAAATCAAATTAATTTCTTTCACACAATGAATTAAAATCAAATTATTAATAAATCAAAGTGACGACAAATCAAATTAAATTTTTTTATCAAATTAAATTGAATCACAAATGAGATTCTAACAACAATAAATTCTAGTTATGTACCTTAAAAAAGATAAAATGAATGGAACAGTCGATACAACAATCTTTGTAGTAGTGAATCCAGAAAATCGGAATGTATAAAAGCCGTTTTATTTCTGTATATTTCAGCTGAAGGTGCAGGTCACTTGAAGTCATACGTGTTCTACTGGTACATACAAAGTACATCAGTATTTGAATCACTCCGTTGAATCATTAAAAATATAACTAAAATGTGAAACATTTATATTGCCTAATCTTTGGAACTTGTGTCACACTTAGCCCTCAAAGATTAGCTAGAGGTGTGAGTAGGTGCGAGAGAGGACCTGACAAGGTACCTATAAAGAATTCTCATAAATGCACAGCAAAAAAACACGAAGGATATAACCAAATATGAAGAGTTGTGAAGGAAATCAAGATTGCCAGCGAAGAGTTACGATAGAATCAGCAAAGGGTTGCAAAAAGATTCCTCGGCAGACCAAAAAAGAATAAAAGGAATGGCACTCACAGACCCTAAAGCGCCACGAAATAGGCTAGAAAATAAGCCAATTTGACAAGATTGTAAGTACCAAAGGTGCCCATTAAGAATAGATTTGTACATGGCCTTTTGGCCAAAAATTGTAAAATTAAATGATACACCAAAAAGTCTATCTATACAGTTAAACTCCATTATTGTAATTCAAGTAGAGAATCATCAATAATAATGCTTATTTTTCTTGTGCAACTTCGTGATCCAAGTATACAGTTAAACTCCAATATTGTAACTCAAGTAGAGAGTGCTAATGAAAATTTGTGAGCTTTACTTAACCTCTTTTTAGAAAAGAGAATGGGAGTGAATGATAAGACTCACTTGGGCAATTTTAACCTCAAGTGTGTTGAAGATGAAGATCAAACTGCATAATTGAGGCTGAAATCACATAACTACCAAATCTGGAATTCTCAAATCTACAAAATTGAGATTCCACCAATCAACACCTCGATGTCTCTCAATCAAGCATAATATTCTAAAACTGGACAAAATTAACTCAAGATCTCAATTGCCATATTGACAATATCTTCTCCAATGGATCCTCTCTTGTCCAATTATAGATATTAAGTCCCGATTAAAATTAATTAATCAAAATTTGTAAATAATTGCCTCAATGCCTTCAAACTAATTAATTTCTTCTCTTTATCAAAATTATGTAATTATATTCTTGTAATTGCATAGGATTACCTCAATTCTCTTTATTTGTTATGTATATAAACTTAACACCTCAATTATCAAACAAGATAAATCGTTGTTTCATCATACAATATCAGAGCCAGACTCTTGATCCTATTTCACACTTTCCTTGAATGTTCATACTTGATTACAATGTCCCTCTTCGAAATTGCCAAGGAAATTGCACAGATGGTGACCTTTGTCCCAAACCTTTCAAGCCTCGACCTATTAAAGAACATCTCTCAGATCGATGGCAACACCAGTCTCCAGGTCACCACTATTTTCTTTGATGGAAAAAAGTATTTGTCATGGTCGAAAGTCGTCTTCATTATTCTTTATGGAAAAGGGCATGTTGATTTTATCAATGGAGACATCCGAGCTCTAGCCACCACAAAGTTCCACTATCCTGAATGGTGCATGTTCTACCATCAGGTAATGTCGTGACTATCAAATTCAATTAACTCTGAAATACATGATCTATGCAACTTGTTCAAAAGATCTTGGGGATTTTGTCAAGGTTTTGTACTCTCAACAACATAATTTTTATAGAATCTTTGAATTAAAGAAGGAGATTGCTAACCTTGAAGACAAATAGATCTTTTGTTGAGTACTTGAGCATGTTAAAATCCATGTGGGAAGAATTGACAAGCTTAAGAACTATCTTATTGATCCTACTATGAATTTCAGATAGTGCATGTTTCTTTTACATGATATCCAAAAGAGGATAGTTCAATACCCATAAATTTGTTAATTCAGGTATGATAACCTTATGATGTTCATACTTGATTACAATGTCCCTCATCAAAATTTCCAAGGAAATTGCAGAGATGGTGACCTTTGTCCCAAACCTTTCAAGCCTCGACCTATTAAAGAACATCTCTCACATTGATGGCAATGCCAGTCTCAAGATCACAACTATTTTCTTTGATGAAAAAAGTATTTGTCATGGTCGAAAGTCGTCTTCATTATTCTTTATGGAAAAGGGCATGTTGATTTTATCAATGGAGCCATCCGAGCTCTAGCCACCATAAAGTTCCACTATCTTGAATAGTGCATGTACTACTATCAGGTAATGTCATGACTATCAAATTCAATTAACTCTGAAATATATGATCTATTCAACTATGCAACTTGTTCAAAAGATCTTCGGGATTTTGTCAAGGCTTTATACTCTCAACAACATAATTTTTATAGAATCTTTGAATAAAAGAAGGAGATTGCTAACCTTGAAGACAAATAGATCCTTTGTTGAGTACTTGAGCATGTTAAAATCCATGTGGGAAGAGTTGACAAGCTTAAGAACTATCTTAATTGATCCTACTATGAATTTCACATAGTGCATGTTTCTTTTACATGATATCCAAAAGAGGATAGTTCAATACCCATAAATTTGTTAATTCAGGTATGATAAATATGGATGATGATGCTTGTAAGATTACTATCATAAATGATATTTGGATGAAGAAGTGAGATGATATCATGGTAAATTATATTACAAAGTTGGAGAGAAATTTGATTTCATTAGAGGCCTTAGATTATATCGACTATGCATATAGGTAGTCTAATCGAGGTAGAAAAAGATGCAATCATAGTGATAAAGGGTAAAAAAGATGTTAGAAATACATACGGATTAATTAGGGACATTATTTTAAGTGGAGTCACATCCTTGTGTTACGATATAGGAGAGAAGAGCTCAAGTCATATGAAGTTAGTTCATATGAGAGAGTAAAGGCTTCCCATGAATGATCTGAGTGGAGTTGAGATTTACGAAGTTTATATGGAGTTTCATGGTTCTTCGCAAATGATAAATTCTTACAAAGGTGGAGATTGTTGAGTGTGATGAGAGCTTTTTTAGTGAATCTAGCATATGCTAGCAAGCTTGAGTGTGCAAGAGGGGCCAGAAGTGGGGCTGGCGGATGCCAGATCTTCATAGATAATTTTTTTGTTTAGTTTCGAATATGGTTTTGAACTTCTAATTTGACCTAGATAGATTTTCTTGAACTCCAAGTATTGTCTATTATATAAAGACATGTTACCTAGGATTGTGTATGACTTTGTGATTCATAGTTATAAATAAAAGTTCTTCTTTTTCCAAGTGAACGTAAATATTAGGTCAAACCACGCTATATCTTGAGTCTGTATTCTTTGCACGATCTTGTTTACGAGTTGGCGAATTCCTAATATTATTGAGAGTTAGAATAATTGGGAACGTCTTGTTTGCATAAAACTATCTATATTGGGATTGATGAGATCGACAAAAATATTACTTTATAGAGAGGCTGAATTCCCGCAACACCAAGGGAATATCTTTGATACGAACGATGTATATGTGCCGCTAGCGTTGTACTTGAACAATACATGAGAAATACATCACACAAAAATGAAGGCACATCATTTTCCAAAGGCACATCAACCAAATGTATCAAAAGCACAAAACAAATCACGTCGGCATCATTTCTTTCGTCATCTTCGTCGTACCATTGTCATCT
Source organism: Hypericum perforatum (assembly GCA_012979155.1). Lineage (NCBI taxonomy): Eukaryota > Viridiplantae > Streptophyta > Magnoliopsida > Malpighiales > Hypericaceae > Hypericum > Hypericum perforatum. The sequence goes on along the minus strand of SOPF01027107.1, from coordinate 6,262 downwards.
CATTTGTCGTCTTCAAGCCCAATGGAGTGTGCAGGGAGGCCGTGCAGGGAGGCCGGTACCTTCATGATGGTGGTCGTGTGGCCTCCTCGTCAAGGGGAACATTTACCGTCGAAAAGATGGGAGGTAGAAGCTAAACGACAGAAGAGGGACAACTAAGTGAAGGTATGGAGTCATCTATCATCCTTATAGCAGTAAGTGTCTCCTCGTCGTTCTTCACCGCCTTCTCGTTTCATGTTATCCGGTTAGTGCTCACAAAAATATTAAAATTAAAATTTTCATAATAAATACATGAATAGTATAAAATTACTTTATCTATATTAAAATTATCTAAAATCTAGCTTATTAACATTTATTTTAAAATACAATGATCATCACACTATTGAAGAAAATTTAGAAGTTGAATGATGGTGTAAAATTTATCGAATAAGTAAATCCAACACAAAATATTGTGTGAAAATATTTTTGAATTTTAAAAATTTAATAAAATATATTTATTTATTTAAAAAATATTATTTTATACAAAAAATTAAGATTAAAATTCATCAATAAATTTTTTTTAAAATATTATCTATTACAATATAGAAGTTATTTAACTTTAATACTGGTCACATCTCGAGACCGTGACCATTTTTTAATTTAGAAAAAGTATCAACCAAAGTTTTACTATACGATACAATTATGTGGAATGTATTTTATTTTTTTGTGTTATCATTCAAAATTATAAAAAATTATATTTTGTAAATTATTTGTTCACGAGGCGATATAGATTTTTCAATTATGTTCACCACTTATAAATATCTTAATTTTTTAAAATACTTTTTAAGAAGCAACTTTATTTAGTTCAGCTACAATTTAATAAAAAAATATTAGTCCAATATGAAATTAGAAAACGAGTCTCCTTATTGTAGCGAGATTTGGTGTTGGAATACATTTAAATTTAGAATAAGTAGTATTAATTTTTAAAGTTATATATTTTTAAATTCTCTTTTCAAAAATAATTATAATAGTCAAAATTATAGTATTTCAAGATTTTAAAATAAAAATGTATGAAAATAAAATTACATAAAAAGATAAGATATTAAAATAAAATTTTACCATTACAAGGAGCGTAAAAATAATGGAAAAGAGAGATTTAAACTTAATTTTCTTTGGAGAGAAATTAAAGAATTTAATCATTAGACCACTCACCCATACACAAATAAAAAATTTGTGTGTTATTCACAAATAATTAATTCGTGTATTGTATACATAGATTTTTTTTACGTATTGATCATAGTAAAAAAAAATATTCGTGTAACCACATGATCTGCAAAATATAAAATTTTAACGTTGAATTTGCAGATAATCTTACGTAACACATAAAATCATGACATTGTTTATGACGTCAAAGGGGAGTTTTTCTTGCATTACTCACTCTATTATGCGAGAGTATGCTGATTTGTCCCAATTCTATTTCAGACTTGGGTAGATCAGAGCTTATTTTTTTCATTGATTCACCGAGTTGATTTTTGGGTATTTAGGCATACCCTTATCTAATTATTGTTTGTAGTTACTTGGAAACTTAATATGATCACTTATTTTTTAAAGTCCAAACACCGTGTCTGCGTTAAACTTTGACCTCACTAGTGATAGAGATAAAGAATGATATTTAATTAGTAGTTATCTTTAGTATTTTGATTATTGTTAAGAGTTTTAGTTATAGTAAAATTATAAGTATTAGTAGTTATCTTTAGTATTTTGATTATTGTTAAGAGTTTTAGTTATAGTAAAATTATAAGTATTAGGTTTCTTTTAGTTTTCTATAAATAGGACTTATGGTTTATTGTTTTGGGGTATAGTTTTCTATAAATAGGACTTATGTTTTGTTGTTTTGGGGAGTTGAATTTGATGAATAAAAATTAAGGGTTTCCTTATCTTTGTCGCTTTACGGTATCTTTGTTAGATCCGATTGAGACTTTTATCGTATTTTCCGGGTATTCATAGAATCAACGGATAGACGATTACCTATCCGAGAGCTTCCACTGCATCAACTAGTTTATAATATTTTTTCATATGCCACCAACGAATTCTACATCAGTGCGGCCATCACTTTTTAATATGAATAAAATCCTAATCAACCTTTCCAGAGTAAGAAAATCCCAATTGACAAGATGGTGAGAACACATCTATTCCAAATTGTACTATCTATTAAAATACTTTAGATTTTTGGGAAAATAAGTTTCGTGGGAACAAGTTGATGCATTTTTTCTCCCCTTCCAATGAAACTTTCAAAATATGTTAGCTAAAGGGTTATATTTTTTACATTTAAAAATGTTTATCATTTTTGTTACTGACTATGAGATAATTTAAAGATGTGTTTTCAGATGAAAGTTTAACGTGTACAAATTTGCACATGCACTAATTTCTTATAGTGTGATGAAACGATGAACTGATGAAACAATAATTATGTCCGAACGACAAAGATATTAGAAATTAACTTATTCTAAATCATCCTCTCCAACCAATAAACTATCCACCCTTCTAATGTAGTAATCTCATGATATATAATAATCATTAAATAACTACCGGATTGACGTTTCCATAATCAGATGTACGAATCAAACTGGTGAGAGCGTAGGAACGCTCGACCAAAACTCGTTGACTACGAGTTGAATAGGTCCATGAGATGAACTTTTCAGAAAATAACAATCATTGGGCGATCAAGTCAACGCAATACCTGCATAAATCAACCTCAGATTGCTCAAATCACCAACCAACTCAAACTTCTCAAACGAATTATTTTCAGAACACAACCAAAGTTCAAGATATGATCAATATGTTCTTCCCTGTTCTGTTCTTGTTATGGCCATTGACATTACCAGCATCAGCAGCAGCCACCTCGAACACAAAGGACGGGTGCACGGAGAGATGCGGAAGCGTGAGCGTTCCATACCCTTTCGGGATCGGTGCCTCGACATGTTCCATGAACAAGCATTTCCACCTAACCTGCTAGAATAGCAGCACGCCGGATGCTCGGCTGTTAACTGGAAATGTACCTGTCCAGAACATATCAGTAGACGAAGGCACAATGATCCTAAGCATCGAGCCCGCAAGCCGCTGTACAACTCTCAACCAGTCAACCGAGCTGTTGGATACACTAATTACTTCTATGCATATATCTCTCCATGGCCCCTTCACGTTTTCAGACTCTCGGAACAAGCTCACAGGGTTTGGTTGCAATACTCTGGCCATGATGAAGGATGCAGATGGTCAATTCGGGAGCGGCTGCGTTGCATTATGCAACGATGCGGTGAACTTCACAGATGGTGATTCTTGCTCCGGGATTGGTTGCTGTCAGACGTCAGTACCAGCCGGTGTCAAGAATTTAAACATCACTATCCAAAAGGCTTCAAATGAAAGCAATTTTTGGAAGTTCAATCCATGCGGATTTTCGTTTCTAGTAGACGAAAAAACATTTAAGGTTTCGGATTTGGCAATAAACGAGACTCTAAATGAGCTCCCCTTCGTGAGCACTGTGATCGAATGGGTTGCCGAAGAGAAGACATGCGAGGAGGCTCGACGTAACACATCCTCATACGCCTGTCAGGAAAATTCTGAATGTGAATTCTCTAAAAACGGAAATGGATACCGATGCTCATGCAAGGCAGGTTTCGAGGGAAATCCTTATCTTGGAGGATGCCAAGGCAAGCTTCTTTCCAATATTTTCCTTACTCGTTGTTTTCACCACTCGTGTTTCCTGAACTGATTGTTGCTAGCTTCACAATATGCAGATATCGACGAATGCGATCACCCCGAGCTCAACCCTTGCCACGGTTCCTGCAAGAACACGATCGGTAATTACACATGCAGCTGCCCCATAGGGATGCGAGGCAACAGCAAAACTGGCTGCCAAGGATTTCGCATTACGACAATAGCTGCTAGTGAGTAACTAAGCTCATATGGTCTAGACCTTCAACTTTACCTTGCCTTCAATTGATTGCTTATGCTTACACATTTTATTTGACCACAGTTGTTGGAGCATTCATGTTTAGCATCATCATCATTCTTCTGGTGGTGATCATGTGCAAGAGGAGGAGGAAAGAGAGGAACTTCCTAGAAAATGGTGGCATGCTGCTAAAGCACCAAAGGGTGAGGATCTTCACAGAAGCAGAGCTAGCTAAGGCTACAAAGAACTACGACGCAAGTCATTTCGTGGGAGAAGGAGCATTTGGATCCGTGTACAAAGGGATTCTAGCTAATAATGTCCAAGTCGCTGTCAAGAGGCCGAAAGACCTGACCAAGGCTCTGATAACCGAAGAGTTCCAACACGAAATCGGCATCATCTCACAGGTAAACCACAAGAATGTGGTCAAGCTCCTCGGCTTGTGCTTGGAAACTAAAGTACCCTTTCTAGTTTACGAGTACATTTCGAATGAAACCATCTACCATCATATACATGACAAGAGATCCCACCAGCTACTGACTTGGGAGAATCGGTTGCGGATCGCTTCGGAGACTGCATTAGCACTCAACTACTTGCATTCCTTGGCCAACCCGCCAATCATCCACGGAGATATCAAGTCAATGAACATACTCTTGGACAACGACTACACGGCTAAAGTATCCGATTTCGGTGCATCGGTACTGATCTCGCCAGGCCAGACCGACATAGCGACGAAGATACAGGGGACTCTGGGATACTTGGACCCCGAGTACCTCATGACGGGTATACAAACAGAAAAGAGTGATGTGTACAGCTTCGGAGTAGTTCTAGTCGAGCTATTAACAGGAAGGAAACCAGGAGCAGCATTTGGGGAGAAAAGCAACCTCATACGCGACTTCCTGTCCTCATTGGAAAGCAAAAGGGTCTCTGAGCTACTGGGGTTCGAGCTTTCGGATGAAGGAGAGCTAAAAGAGGTTGAGGCTGTGGCTGAGATTGCTAAAGGGTGCCTCAGCCTCATCTCTCTGAGAAGACCAAGTATGAAAGAGGTGTCGGATGAACTTGCTGGTCTCAGAAAGTTGCATAAGAAGGTGTTGGCCCAGGAAAATGTCAAAGAAAGCGAATTGCTGCTGGGTTACTCCTATAGAACATCTGGCCCGGGAACTGCCTAATTCACTTCTTTCAGTAGTTCCTCGAATGCGGATTTCCTTTTGTGCTTAACCCGAAGTGTGCTGTTGAAACGTGCAGAGTTTTTCTTCTATCTTTGGTCTCCTGCCACCCTTTGGCGTGCGCCAATAGTGCCTTTGGTGTGCGCCAAACGCAACTAGAAGAGCCGCGCTCCAATTTGGTCTGTCTGGCGCGCTCCAGATGTGTCTTGCGTGCGCCAATGTTCTTCAGCAAGAACAATGGCGCGCGCCAATAACACCTGTCGTGCGCCAATTTTCAACGGCAGTAGCACTGAGCAAGTCCGGTTATATCGATCCTCAGGGAAACGAGTTCTAATGCATCGTACTTAGTTTACAAACTTGTTTAGGGGTATATTATGAAGATTGGTTGATTTATAACACTAACAAACTTCGAAATTAAAGATCTAGAGATTAAAACAAGGAAAAAGTCTAAGAACTTCAAAACACAAAACTAACAATCTGATTTAGCAAATTTGACTTAAGAGTGAGTTTTAGAACCTTTGAAACACATGTAATCAAGCAACTCAGGTGGTTTGTTAGGTTCGTATATGATCCGAGTGTTCCATGAGCAACAAACCTACACTTTCGCGCTAGATTTGTCTAAGTTGAACATTAGCAAAACTCAAACCAACTAGATGTTCTTTCGACCCCCCTAATTGATTTAAACCAAGCTAAGAACAAATGATAATCACCACTCAGTGGACAACTAACTACTTAAGTAGATTTCTCAGTAATTAAGCATTTAGTCATCTAGTTAACTTTTCCACTAATTCCATCTCCTTTCGGTCTCAAGTTTTAGCGAAATTCATGATTATGGTTATTTACTTAGATTTTATCACAGCCAACTAGTCTAAACCGTTGTCAATGGCAAGAACCAATAGTGATCATAATCTAAGCAAATCCACAATTAAGCTTTAAGTCCATTAACTAGAACATAGTTCTATTAGTTTTACCCCCTTGAGTCAGTTAATCACATGTTAGTTTCTAGGCCCCAAACTCACAGAATCAACTACTCACACATGCTTATAAGAAAACACAATATAAACAAAAACATACTTGACATTAATTAAAAAGAGTAAAGAGAAGAATGCTTATCAAAGATGATTAAGCTTCCTTTCTTCACCATCAATCCACAGCTGAGAGGAGAGTACCATTT
>SOPF01027103.1:13975-54796 GCA_012979155.1 Hypericum perforatum | reverse complement strand
TAATAATAATAATAATAATAATAATAATAATAATAATAATAATAATAGCCCACTGATTATAATCATGGGACTAGGTTTTTTTAACGATTCTTCGTAAGCAGGTCCCTAATTAATCAATTATAGCTAAACGATTAATTTTGCATGGAAAATAATTCGGTATTAGGTGATCGTTAGGTCGTGTGTCAATGTTGGTAGTTATATACTTGCAGACTTTCCTACTTTCCCCAAAGTACGTGTCCACCAACTACAAATATCTCATTGTTGTACAATGTTAAATATTTCTTTTTTACCTTTTATAATTCATTCCGAATAAAACATAAATTAGTTTACCAAATGGACCAAGTGATAAAAAAATTATCTCATAGTTGTCTATTAAAATAAAATCCTCGACGATATGCCCACCAAACGTGGAAGAAGTTGAAAGGTTAGAAAGTACTAACTAGCAAACCTACATCCAAAATATATTTTCCATATAACCGAATTTCCTTAACAATATTTTGGAATCAAATTATATAAATGAAAAAATGTGAACACAAAAATTACCACTAAATAAACTTGATAACCGACTGAATATCGTATGTTTTAACGATATTGTAGTTCAACTATTTTAATTATTAATTTCCTCTTTTGTATGTGTGTGTGTGTGGATTGCGGAATGAAAGTGAGCACTTGCACTTTTGTGAATCTGTTGCTTTGATGTTATTGGAAGATATAACTTTGAATCTTGTGAAATGGGTAGAAACGTTTCTTTAAGTGAACACAACTTAATTTTTTCGAATCTGAATTATTTATTATGTGTGATGATATATAATGACACCGTCTAGTGATAATAAATCATATACGTCTCTGAACCCAACACGACCGGTGCCCAAGTCCTGTCTGCCTTTGATGGAATCCAAGAAAACCATAAAGCTTTTGAGAATTAGAATCGTAGCAATACAAATACCAAAATCGTAACAATATAAATACCAGTATCCAAAAAGAGAATTTCAATTGGTTGTCCAAGAAGAATTTTGGGAGGTTGAAGAGAGAAGAAAGTGGGAGGTTAAAAAAAGTCATAATTAACCTAGTTACCAATTATATTACATGTCATGACAAAACAAAAATTATTAGTTTTTTTTTTTCGCGAAAAAAAAAATTCCAGAGCGAATCCCGAGCGATTTTTCGGCGATTTTGGCGCCGCCCACTTGCGTCCGCGCGTGGCGGCGCGTCCGGCACTTCCTGCATGATCGGTGACCACCACAATGTCGGGCTCGTCAAGACCTTTCCAACGGTAGGTCGCACGACCCCTAGTTCGCAACGGTTTGCCCTGGGCGGCCGTTTTAGTTTCGAAGGGCAAAATCTTCCGGCGAAGATTCCGGCCACCTCCGGCCACGCCGCGGCGATCGACGACCGGATCCCGACTCCACGCGTCGAGGCGCAACTTCTGGCACCAGCCTCGACCCTTGGGTTGCCCTCCTCGGGCCTCGCCGGATTTTGGCCTCCGTCGACCTTTTCTCAGATCCCGGCCATTCCGAGCGTCACCGGGCTAAACGGAGACCATATCGTAGTTCCTCTCATCGAGACGCTTCCGACCATGCCCGCGGTTTTCTCCGGACAGCCCCCCCTCGCCGGAGCTACGCCGGCCGCCGCCGTCGGCCACCTTTCGGCCACCGCCGCTGGCCACCCTCCGGACTCCGTCCCCGGCCATCCTCCGGCCGCCATCTCCAGCCACCTTCCACGTGCCCCGGCACCCTCTGGTATGCAGGCCTCAGTGATTTGGCCTGCTGTTTTGTGCTTCGTGCAGGAACTTGCAAGTCTTTCGGGTGCCCCGACAGCTCAGGTCACCGAGGATTTTGTTGCTGCATGTGAGCCTGGCACTGAGCCGGGTGTGGATCGGGATGCTTTGCCCGAAGGTCATGCCCAATTTTCTGCTCCTCCTGTTGCAGTTAACACGTCGACTGAACAGGTCGGGGAGCCGACTTAGCCCGAGCGTCCCTCCTACGCCTCCATGGCCAGATCACAGCAGGGGAGGTGGACTTTCTCTGGCTCTGGCCCGAAGCCTATCCTCGTTGGCGACAAGCCAGCCCTTATTGTCGGTAAGGACATCTCCAGCTCCTACCGCGCATTTGGCGATCGTGCTTTTATTGGTCGCTTGGTCTTGCCTAAGGGGACCAAGCCACTTACCTCAGCTAGCTTGCGCGCGGAGTTAGTGCGACTCTGGGGCATACAGTCTTGGAGTTTGCTTTCCCTTGGGCTAGGTTTCTTCACTTTCCAGTTCGTCGATGCGGCGGACATGGAGCACATCTTTGAGTCTGGACTGTGGAAGCTGCAGCAGGGCAGACTTTTTTTACAGCAGTGGGTTCCGTTCTTTAAACCCACTCGTCAGGCGTCTACTTTGTCCAGGACTTGGATCAAGCTAGTCGGCCTGAGCAGCGAGCATATCTCGGAGGATATCGTGTCCGGCCTTGCCAGAGCGGTAGGTACTCCGATTAGACTGGATACCGAGGCCCTCCACAGGGTCAACGGTGTTCAGCCTCAGGTACTGGTCGATCTGGACCCAGCCAAGCCCCGACCTTCTAGCGTTAGTCTGATTTTGGACTATGGGGAGGTTGATGTCCAGATCCAGTACCAGGACTCCACTCCAGTCTGTGTCTACTGCAAGGCGCAGGGACACCTGCGCAGTGCCTGTCCGCGTCTGACCTCCTTCAGGAAGCAGTCTCCAGGGAATGCATCACCGACCACGGCTCCACCTACGCGTGCTTGGGTTGGCACTGGGAGGATTTTCTCTTCTAGTCCCAACCACACGCCCTATTTCCCACCGGCAGCGGTGGCCGACGACATTGCTCTTCCTATAGAGAATGCCTTCGCCGCTCTCGCCGAGACAGAGGATCAGGAGGCTCCCCTAGCCCCCGAGGACTTTCCTCCTCCTGCAGATTTTCCTCCTCCTTCGGACCTTCCTGTCCCTGGGCTTGATGCGAAGCATCCCATGGAGGTATCTTATCTGCAGGCGGCACTTTTTGTGGCGTCCCCTGAGGTGCCTTCCGCCCTGAGCGCCCTGCCGACACTTTCAGTGCCTCCTCCTCATGCGGCGGTTCCTCCTGAGTCGGACGACCTGTGTACCTCTTCCCCGCGAGAGTCCACTGCTTCGTCGCAGGGTCAGGTACCTTCCTCAGCACCGTTCTCGCTGCCTGAGGTTGTTTTGCAGGGTACTCCTATTGCTGTGGTTGAGCCGAGCATTGAGCCTGGGTCTAGTGGCAACCCCGAACGAATAGGTCATGCTGAATTTTTGGCAAGAAGGATGGCATTGGCTGCAGTTGCTTCTCCCGGGGCGACCTCTACCCCCGTCCAGTGTGCGATCAACTTACATGCCTCCCCGCCATCGTTTGAGCCCGTCTGGGTGGACGTGGTCAACAAGAAGGGGAAGGGCAAACGTCGATCGCCTTCTCATTCAGCCTCCTCGGGTCCGTCTGTTACCCCTCGCCCAGTGCCAGATACGGTGAGGATTGGCACGGACCTAATTGGCCTCAGGGAGGCTGCTACTCCACTCCGCACACACCTCGCCCCATTTATCGAGGTGGATGACATCTCGGAGCACAGACATATGGTCGAGGCTATGGTGGGCAACCAGTCTTGGGCAAATTTTGTCGTGTCGCCTCCCAATCAGGTTCGCATCCAGCCACCGCGTACGAAGAAACAGCCAGCGCACCTTAAAGGGTTTAAGCTTGGTAAACCCTGAGAGGCGACTCTGAGGGTAACAGGGAAGGCGGAAACGCTGATTTCTCCTGTCCCCGGTCACTTCAGCCACTTGCTGGCTCGTTCGATTTTTGGTTTTTCCCTTGCTCTTCATGGTTGGCCCGCATATCTTCCACTGCGTTGGTTGATATGATGGTTTGGGGCCTTTTTCCTATTTTCTGCTTTTAGTCTCGCCCCGCCGGTTCGCCAGGACTGTTGGCCTATTGGCTTTACGGGCTTGAGCACTGTTTTTCTCCACTTTTTTGTACTTTGAACTTTTTTAAATATAGGGGAAACTCAGCCCCTAACGGGGTGTTAAAAAAAAAATTATATTACATGTCATAACCTCTCACGTTGTTCATAATAGTATTTATAGACTAAAATTATATTATGAAACTAACTATATAACTAGACAAACTTATCTAAGGCCCAAAACAATAAGGAACATACAACACTTGAGCATAAGGCCCACAATTATAACACATCTTCAACGTCGACATGCACCTATCGTTCTCTTCCATCTATCACATAATAGGGGAATCAACACTCAGGTAGGGGGAACACCTTGGAAGTTGGATATACACTTAAAATGTTAATATATTATACAAAATTTAGAATTAAATTTGTTTATAAGTGTGAAAAATTATTCTACCAATGTCTTAAAGATTTTGGGGTCACATGCCATTCAAAGGGCCGAATCGCGACTTTCTTAGTTTCAACATCTCATACCCATATTGAGGCTGGACCAAACAGTTTACAAATTTAATAATACGAGTAAACAGCCATCAACTTACAATTCTGGAGTTCGTACTGCGAACATTCAATGGGAGCTGTCCAAGTGCAATTAACTTCGGGTATGGCCGAAAGAATCCATCATCTCACCTCTCACCTCTCTCCTCTTGAAGACAAAAACCTAAACCTAGACAAAAACCTAGATTTTATCAAATTAGAATTTAATTAGTTAGTTCAAATACTAAAATTTATAAACCAAATTCGTCAGACCCGGCTTTTGAAAACATCAATAAAATTCTCATACTTGGTACTATTTCTCATACACCAACTACAACGACATGTTACCAAAAAACCCATCAATCTGTACTTCCTATCTCCCATCTCTATTTTGATCAAAAATAGGCCAACTTCCACTATAAACAGCAAAAATAATTATTCTGAAGAGATCTATAGAAGGCAATAGGAATTGGCCCTTCACCTTACCTCCAACAACCAAAACCTCAACAATTAGACCAACATTTTTTTGTTACCACTGAACAAATATTCTATTGCTCCTGATAATAACAACATTACATCTTGATATATACTATGAGAATACATCAAAAGTCACAATTATCATCAAAGGATGACAAATGAGTCTACAAATAACCACGTAACAATTTCTCTATAAAGTCTTCCACAACTCGCACATAATCCAATCGAGCCCAGAAAAGACTTACTCGTGAAAAATCATTTTCTTCCAATGGAGAAGTTCATTACTCTGATCTTCCTCTCCTTCTTCACCTTAGCTTTATCCACCCACAAGGACATGGACTTCGTGACCACCATGGACAAGAAGCTATATGGGCTTGGAGAGGAGAAGCTCACACGTCTGAAGCTATACTGGCAGGACATCCTCGGTGGTCCCAACCCCACATCGGTCCAGATAGTCCCCCCTCCGGCGAACTCTTCGAAGTTCGGGTTGGTTCAGATGGTAGACAACGCGCTGACTGTGGAACCGGCCTTGAACTCGACCATCGTAGGTCGAGCTCAAGGCTTTTACGGGATTGCCTCCCAGAGGGACATCTCGTTCTTGATGGCCATGAACTTCGCGTTCACCGTGGGGAAGTATAATGGGAGCAGCATAACCATACTCGGGCGGAACTCGTTGGCCACTCCGGTGAGGGAGCTTCCGGTGGTTGGAGGGAGCGGGGTGTTCCGGTTCGCGAGGGGGTACGCACAGCTCAGGACGCTCATGTACGATCCAAAGACCGGGGACGCAACAGTGGAGTACGACATTTTCGTGTTTCACTATTGATGATAGTATAGTGTAACTTTGTTTTCTATTTAGTTTGGATTGCTCTTCCTGTGAAGTGTTGTCGTTGTTATGTTCGAGGAGATTCTCAATTGGAAAATATTGATTTTCTTCAATATTGATTTTAGTGAAAACTTATCTTAAATGTGATTGCTCTTTGTACTCTCTTTTTTTCATTTCTGTTACCTTATTGTTCAACATTTTATTGATGTTATAACTCGATAAGTTGGTAAGTAAATCAGTAGTTTCGGATATCTTGCTTCGTAGAGTTTAAGATAAGACATACAATATTTTAGGTTGTAGACCGGATATAGAGGTACAATCAATAAAACAAAAGTTATTCATATAAGATATAGTTTTATGTTGAATTGGCATAATTTGGAACACGTTTGTTTTTACGTAAAAATTATAAAACATGAACCAATGGAAGTTGGTTGGTAAGAAATTTTGATTTGTTTCTATTATTTTTTATTTAAACTTTGCGAATGTATATTTCCCATTATGTACTACCCTAAAACTATAGATTTCACCAAGGTTTTAAAAAATGAACCGGAGGTTGACCTGGAAATTAGTTCATCCTCCGGATTGACTGGTCCGACCAGTCGTGATGCTTATCAGATCGAAAATTTTTCCTTCTATTTTTTGTATTTTTTGAAATATATATAGGTAAATAAGTAAATAATTTCTGTAATAAACTAATAATAACATAATAGATTAAAAAATAACATATAAACCATACCATTTTATAAAATATACTAAATAAAGTATCCATATTAACGAATATTTTCAAATAGAAGATAAAAATATTTAAAAAATAAATATTTTCCAGTCGAAATGCTGGTCCGCTTGGATTTACCGAGCGAACTGTTTAGTTCTAGTGATGGTCTAAGACATTAACAATTTTCTGGAACTAGAGAAAAATGATCTTTTGCATCTTGTAATTAGACGGGGTACATATAAATTATTTACTTGTCTTCTCTAATTGTTGGACCTAGTTGATGTTGCTTTCTTTTAGTCTATGAAGATTTATAGTTGCTTATTTATCTTACAAAATACTTGTAACAACATTATCTACTATATGGAGATGTTGATGGAGTCATTATTCTTTGGGCATTCTCCGCAGAAAGCAAGCAAAAAATTTATTTGATTAACATTTAATCAAACTTTTTTTAGACACTAATTAAAATTGAAAAAAATAATTGATTATATTTTAATTGATTTAATACATATGTCAAAATATGAAAATGTCAAGCAGGTTCTTATATATTTAAGAACAACAAAAAAATAAAAGAAACCTTAATATAAGGTTTTTATATATTTGTTTGAAGCATATAATCTAGGTTAACATGAAATATTATATTAATCAACAACAACAAAATAAAAGAAATCGTAGCACTAGATTCCTTTATATTTATGTTAAGAAAGTTTTTATATTTTTGTTTAATAAGTATATAATCAAGGTTAACATGAAATATTGTATTTATCAACAAAAACAAAATAAAAAAATCTAACCACGATGTTTTTATATAATAATCAATAATAATAGAATAAAAAATACTAGCATGAGTTAATACAAATATTTATTGCATAGGCATTACTCCTTGTGATTAACAATAACAATAAAATAAAAACCCATCATCGTGCTATGATTTCTTTTATTTTGTTGTTGCTGATTATTTAACCTTTTAAATCAAATATAGTCTTATTTAACTTTGTTAACAAAAATATATGTAAACTTTCTTAACATATAAGAAACCATAGCATGATGATTAGTTTTTATTTTAACTTTCTTAACAAAAATATATATAAAGGTGGCACCAACTTGTCAAATGGGGAAAATATACTTATGAAACTTGGTAATGTTTCAAGAGAGCGGACAAAGTCATTGTGCTTTTGAAAATCAAAATATCTGCATTGACGACATTGCCAAACTAGTAAGGACATATCTTATAATTCTCATATATACCCCAGATGATGTTAAAGAAAATATAGTTTTTCAAGTCAAATTTGTTCTCGGTGGATGATATGGTGAAGATTATGTGTATATTCCTCATTTGTGATTAAAGAGTTTGAATAATACTATTGCACCAGTGTACGAAGTTCTAAGATATATATGTGATTCTAATCAAAGTGCTTATGCGGTAGTGAAAAACCGTCTTGTCTTTTTTGTGGTTGATCGTTGAAGATTTGCTATCACGAAAAATGCATATTCTTCTCAGGTGTGGGGTCACTTAAGTTACTTTGGGAAAATTCTTTGATGGATTCTTAGATCTTATTAAAAGTTGATCATCGTTTCATGAAATTAGTCAAAAGAGTTGTGAAACTAAGAGCTAGTGCTTCCTTATTTTTTCAAGCAATATTAGTGGTCGGGGTCTACCAAATTCCAAATGGAAAAACAAGATTAATATTTTCAAGCAGTAATAAAGCTTGTTCGAGGCAAAAATTATAGCATCTTTTTGAAAGTGGCCGAAGTTGATGGTCATATCAGAACAGGAGATAGTTAGTGGAAAGACTTTTCTTGTAACTGATTTAGGATTTTATTTTAATATAATATTTAATCATCTGACATCGATTTGATATAGCATCCTAGTAAGACTTCTCCCTAGAGGTTCCGTCATATTTCATTTGGTATCCGTCGATTCGATACAAGGATATCAATTCAATCCGTGTATATTCAGATAGATAGAGGAACATTTTCTTGATATGGTTTGAGTTAACCAAAAATCTGGTATATCATTATCTCCAAATAGCATATAATATTTCTCCAAGTGTTTTGTGTAAGATAAATAAGCCACAATAAATCTTCATAAATTAAAAAAGAAACTCAACTAAATTTAAATCAAATAGTAATATTTTAAAATTTAAGCACATTATTTTAACTTTCTTAACACAAACATATAAAAAAATTTTTAACATAAATAATCAGCAACCACAAAATAAAAGAAATCATATCACGGTGATGGATTTTTATGAACTTTCTTAACACAAATATATATAAACTTTCTTAACACAAATATATATAAACTTTCTTAACACAAATATATAAAAATGAAGGCATAAAAAATGCCGCTCTGATATAACCTTTGACCGTATAGAAGACATATTGAGATTTTTAATCTCAAATATAATGAACTTATTTATAATTTTTGGAAGTTTATCGAGTAATTTATTTCAACTTTGTACATTGGATATGAATTTATAAAATCATATTTAAATTTTTTTCATTACGCAATTAATTAAGTTATAATTTTTTGTTTAGAACTACTTTTTTTTTATTAAGCAACATTCAATTGCAAATCAACGAAACAACAACAATCTCTTAGAAAGTTTATGTGCAACAAAAAACAAAAGTCTTCCAGCATGATCCAAAACCGCCAAAAGAGCATCCAAACGCTCAATGGAGATTGGCGCCATTTTTGCGAGCGGCGTTCCTCGGAGCTCTGCGCCTTTTCGAAGGCCTGACTGGGCACTTAGCTTGGAGCTGCCACAGAGCACGCTCCTCCTCTCTCTGCTGCTCGCACCATATCTGGTGAGCCACGAGTTTCTTTTTCTGATTCGTGAAAAGTTTACCGCAGATCTTGCACTTGTTTCCCTGCGGCTGCGGCTTAAGCTCAAACTAATTTAGATTTGAACCAAGTAACATATGAAAAAATAACAAAATTTTCTCGATGATACTCAAACTATGAGACGGAGGTTAAACTAAACTCTCTTATTATATGTAAGTGATTGTCCGTAACTTTGAAGGATGTTACCGACCAAACAAACAGAGCTCATCAATTATGTGGGCACTCTTTCAAGAATAAGGAAGCGCCACCTATGTAGACCACTCAAAAGGATAAAGATGTAACAAAGTTGGTATAAAGCTGAAAGGTGACAAGGGCAAGCAAAGTTTCCACAGTGGATCCTCGTATCTATGTCCGAATCGTCCCATTCCATCAACTTTTTTTCACTAATTTGAGAAAAATCTAATCAAAGTATCCACAATGGATCCTCGTATCTTGTGATTTTAATTTTTTTTTACAAAAAGTAAGTCATATATATTGAGTTTAGTTATTTGACCTATCTAAATGTTATAATTAATTGAATATCTTTGTCATATTATACGGCTAATTTTATTAGCGTAATATATTACTTCACTAATTTGAAAAAATCTAATCAAAATTGGTATTACTCGGACTTTAATTTAGACCGAGGAGAGGTCAACGATGCTCATATCAAAGGCCTATAATGAGCAACACAATTAACAATGATGATGTAGCAATATGATACAAATAAAATTAATAAAATAATTGGCACAAAATAAATCTTAAATAGATAAATTTTGGTTAGGTTGCTTGTTAGTTAAATAAAACATACATAAAAAAGGTAAAACACACATCACGTCGTCAGAGAATTAGAACTACAAGAAAGTAGCTTATGAAACTACATGGTCGTACTTTAACCTAATTAAAAACAAAGACTTATCGTATTAATTTAATTCCTGTACTTTCGTCATCGTTCTCCTCGTTGGCTCCTGGTCGGTTGTACGTGGCAGTATTCTATTAGTGACATGGTTTTTTGGCTCCTGGTCGGTTGTATGTCTAAAATTTGGGATAACAAAGTGTTAAGTTCTTCATCTATAAACAAAGTCCAACAACTGATTACAATTAATAATTAAATGATTTTAGCATTTTGACTGACTATTCTATACAATGAGTCATCACTTAAATAGATTCATTAAATACTCATCAAATGATTTAATCCCCAAAGCCATCTCCTATAAAAGAGTGGCCACATCTCCTCACTTAACCAACTCCAACCTCTTCAAGACAACAGATTTAGCAACCAAACTTCATCTCCTTTGAGATTCTATTTCGAGCCTCACAAACGTAAAATATATCGTTGACCATGTCTAGATACTACAACCAAAGATCTTACCTAGACTACCTCTCCTTCTTCTCCATGCCTCTCCACCTGTTCTTCTTCGCAACCTTGCTCGTCCTCATCTTAGGGTTCACATGGTACATCAACTACGAGTCAAAGTTCGAGGACATGGTCAACCGGGTGAAGCTTTTCCTGATGCTCTTCCCTCTGGCCCTAGTGCTTGTTGTACAGCTCCTCTCAAGTGGGTCTTCCTTCGATGTGTGAAATGTGCCGCTTAGGGCTCCTCATTAACATCGCAACGTATTTATACAAACTGTACATGCAGAAAACCCTAGGCATATCTTCCTAAACTGTCTCCTGCTAGTACACGTAAACTGGTCTTAATAGAATTCTATTTCGGAAACTATCTCCGAGTATACAGGGTCACAGCCGTGGACTTCACGGAACTCTACACTCCCCCTCAAGCTGGTGTGTGTAGGTCGATAACACCCAGCTTGCCCAATAGCTCCTTAAATCGTTCTCGTCCAAGTGCTTTCGTAAAGATGTCAGCTAGCTGTACATTCGTGGGAATCTTGCGTGGCACTATCTCGCCTGTCTGGACTCGCTCACGAACGTAGTGGCAATCTATTTCCACGTGCTTCGTTCGTTCATGGAAAACTGGATTCATGGCGATGTGCAAAGCTGCTTGGTTATCACAATACAAGGTCGTCCCCCTCCTTTGCGGAACTCCCAAATCACGTGACAACCTTCTGATCCATATAATTTCTCGTACGGTGCTCGCCATCGCTCTGTACTCCGCTTCTGCTGACGAACAAGCTACCACAGACTGCTTCTTGCTACGCCACGACACTGGTGACCCACCCAATGAGATGTAGTAACCAGTTCGCGATCGCCTAGTAGTGGGACATCCCCCATAATCTGCATCACAGTATGCTACCAGCGCATCTCCCCCATCACGTCGTAGAAGAATGCCCTGGCCTGCAGTGCCTTTAAGATATTCCACCACTCGCTCTGCGGCAACCATGTGCTCTTCTCGCGGTGAACTAACAAATTGACTTAATAAGCCAACTGAATAAGATATGTCGGGTCGAGTAATAACCAGATACATCAAGCGACCAATGAGCCTTCTATATCTGGCTCGATCCACCAACTCTTTGCCTGTGTCAGCCGCAAGGTGGTGATTTTGTTCCATGGGAAAACTAGCTGGCTTACTTCCCTTCTTCCCACAGTCCTCCAGAATATCCAATGTATACTTTCGTTGGCTAAGCACTAAGCCATCTGACGTCTTGGCAGCCTCTATGCCCAAGAAATATTTGAGAGATCCCAAATCCTTGATGCCAAACTCGCTGTCCAAGTACCTCTTAACCTCACAAATCTTCGACTCACTAGTCCCAGTCAAAATTACATCATCCACATATATAAGTGTCATGACAACCACTTCGTTCTTCTTATACATGAATAACGAGTGGTCCGCATGTGATTGACGAAAACCTCTCTTGAGTAAAGCGTCTGAAAATTTGTTGTACCAACTTCTCGATGCCTGTCTGAGACCATACAAGGAATTGTGTAGCCTGCACACTCTTTTGTCTCCTGGCTTTCCGAATCCTTGTGGTATCTTAAGGTACACTTCCTCAAGTAAATCACCATGGAGAAAGGCATTGTTCACGTCTAGTTGGTGAATTAACCAATCCTTCTTCACTGCCACTGCTAATAGAAACCTGAGTGTCACAAGTTTTGCAACTGGTGCAAATGTCTCATGATAGTCCACCCCCTCAACTTGTTTGAACCCTCGAGCTACCAGCCTAGCCTTGTATCGCTCTACTTCGCCATTGGGTTTGAACTTTACTTTATAGACCCACTTTGAGTCTACTGCTCGCTTTCCTCGTGGTAGTTCTTGCAGTGTCCAAGTCCCATTCAACTCCAGTGCTCGTATTTCCTTTTGCATAGCCTCGCGCCAATGGGCACTATTCACGGCCTCATTAAAATTTCTGGGCTCACTTTCGGAGGTAATAGCTGCAAGCAAAGCCTTGTGTGATCGAGAAAAATGATCGTAACTCACAAAGTGGGACAAGGAATGTACCGTTGAGTTTCCTGATGGTTGGTTCGGCTCTTGCGTGGCGATGGAGGGTGGTAATTGCACTTCAAAGTCTTCTAAGTGCGTTGGCAATTTTCGGCTACATCTCGGGCGGTCATTATTTTGAGTGGCTGGACATTCTACGATCTCATTTGCATCGGAGGGCAGATGTGTTGGCTCTTGCCCTACACCTTCCGCATCATTACGTGAGGTTTCCTGCGACTGCTGTACGTCAAGTTCATCATGACCGAGGTGAGGTATAGACCGTATCTCCCCCTCTCCAATTATCGGGTCATCCATGGTGAATATCTCAGGGTTGAGGGCAGAATTTTGATCACCCTCAGCTCGCACAACTTCCTTTCCCGGCAAAGTTTGGGCGAACGGAAAAACATCTTCGACAAAAGTAACATCTCGACTTGTGAAGATTTCTCCAGAATACAAGTCATAAACTCGATAACCCTTTTGTCCAATGGGATATCCTAAGAATACGCACCTTCTCCCCCTTTCGCCAAACTTGTCGGAGAGATGTTGATGGGCATAAGTGAGACAACCGAAGCTCTTCAGAGATTCATAATTGGCTGGCTGTCCGAACATAATCTCGTAGGGTGTTTTATGTTGGACAGCGGCAGATGGAAGACGATTGATGAGATACACTGCCATGAGGACACATTCGCCCCAGAACTCAATTGGAAGCCCAGCTTGAAAGCGAAGAGTGCGCGCGGTGTCCAGGATGTGCCTATGCTTGCGTTCAACAACACCATTTTGCTGTGGTGTATTGACGTAAGATGTTCGCAAGGTGATCCCAGTTTCTGCATAGAATTGCACCATGCTCCTGGATTGGAACTCTCCTCCATTATCACTCTGGATTGTCTTTATCTTTGCACCAAACTGTCGCTCAACCATGGCACAGTACTTGCGTAAAAGGTCACCAACCTCTGACTTATACTGCATCAAATACACCCACACTCCTCTACTATAGTCGTCTACAATTGTCAGAAAATATCGTGCCCCGGTTAGTGAGCTTGTACGATACGGTCCCCAGATGTCACAATGTATCATATCAAAACATGAACTCGTCTTTATTGAATTTCTGTTAAAAGGTAGCCGGGTTTGCTTTGCTCGTAAGCAAGAGTCACAGAAAAATTCCTTATCAACTACTTTATTTTGCAGAAATGAAATATGCTTCATCGTCCCTCTCGACGGATGACCCAATCTCCTGTGCCAAAGTCGCAAGTCATCTTGTCCTTGAACTGCCATTACCACCCCACCATCCAGTATCATGCTGAAGTGATACAAGCCATCGCATCGCCTACCCAGACCAATCAAGTTCCTCGCGGGCAAGCCCTGTATAAAACAGCAATCAGGTGAAAACGTGAGGATGCAATTCAGTTGCTGCACCATGCGACTAACTGATAATAAATTGCATTTAAAATCGGGTATGTAAAAAACTCGTTGTAATGTCAAATCTTTGGTTAATTTGACTTTCCCGATCCCACGCACTGCAATACTGTCCCCGTTAGGAATTTTAACAGGTAAGCTTTCGGTCTTCTCAATTGGCCCCTCGAACAAGCTTATGTCCGAGGCAATGTGCTCGGTCGCACCCGAATCAATGATCCAAGCACGAGTACGAAAAACCTTACCCGCCATGTTGACTACTGGGTCTGAGGTTCCGGACTGCTGCTTACTTGCTTCTCCATCTAGGCTGAGGTACTTCACTAGATTTGTGTATTGATCTCTTGTCAGCCCCGGGATGGGACTTTCTTCTGTAACAGTAAGTGCATTGGCCCTCGGTCTCGGTGTAGTCGATTGCTGTCCTTTGCCGAGCTTCAAATTCTGCTCGCGTGGTCCCCTCCTTTCCCAATTCGGTGGGTAGCCAATTATTTCAAAACACTGATCCTCTGCATGCCCGACCTTGCCACAGTGGTCGCATCTTGGTTTCTCTCGCTGCGGCCCCTTTCGCTGGAGGCCGTTTCTTTCCGGTTGTGCGTGAAAGGCGGCTCCTTCAACGGTAGCTCGTCGCGTCAGGGAAAGACTCCTTTGCTGCTCGTCCTCAGCGACGAGATGATACGCTGTGCCCAAGGAAAGGGAAGGTGTAGTACTCAAGATCTGCGTTTTGACTACACCGAAACTTTCATCAAGCCCCATCAAAAAATCAAATAGCCGCTCCTTCTCACGCATCAACGACATTTGTTTCTGGACATCACAGGTGCAGTTGCTGCACATACACCTTGGCAACAGATTTATCGCCTGCATCTCATCCCACAAACCCTTTAGTTTAGTATAGTAGGCGGATACAGTCAACTTTCCTTGCCTGAGTTGTGCGACTGATCGTCGGAGTTCATAGGCTCGGGGTGCACTCCCTTTGCCGAAACGCTCCTCAAGATCAGTCCAAATTTCAGAAGCCGTGCGTGCGTATCTCACGCTTGCTCGTATATCCTTTTCCATCGCGCTTTTGAGCCATCCTTTCACCATGGCGTCGCAGCGCATCCACAGCGGGTACTCCGGCGAAGTTGTTGACGGTCGGGAGATAGTTCCATCCACGAACCCATACTTGTTCTTCGCATATAGTGCGTTCTTCATGTCAGCAATCCACTCTCCGTAATTGCTGTCGTGAAGAAGATCTGTCACATACACGTGCCCAGGGTTGTCCGAGGCATGTATGTACAGTGGTGATTGCACATCGACAATCCCAGACGAGATAGGCGAGGATACCTCATCTCCTCCTCCAGAAGCGGCTCCGCTCGTTCTCGACATTCTGTTCTATTCTATTTTATGGTAGGGTTTCAATTATGCGGCAGGTTAATTGGCTATTTTTGGGTGGAGTTTGTCGGATCAATTGTTCCGCTCTGATACCATGTGAAATGTGCCGCTTAGGGCTCCTCATTAACATCGCAACGTATTTATACAAACTGTACATGCAGAAAACCCTAGGCATATCTTCCTAAACTGTCTCCTGCTAGTACACGTAAACTGGTCTTAATAGAATTCTATTTCGGAAACTATCTCCGAGTATACAGGGTCACAGCCGTGGACTTCACGGAACTCTACACGATGTCCCTTTCCCGGAGAGGGACTCCCTTCACAGAGCAGGAGCCACTCCTTGGGGCGTCGGCTTCTTGCTTGTCTTCCTCCTCTTCGTCATCTCTTACCAGTCTTCTTTCCATGAACGTTGGTTCCCTTTGATCACTAAGTAACCGTATTCGTAGTGACCCGTTCCCATCCAACTCGAATCTGGATTAATTTACAAAGTAGCAGACGTATGTACATATATGTGGTTGCTTGGTTTCCTTAGCTCTCGCCTTCGTTTACTTATTATATGCATTTTGGCCCTTCCAATTTTGTTTTTGATTGTAGGATACCATATGAGTAACTTTTTATATATGTTTTTTTTATAAGTAGATCTACTTTATTCCTCCATTCCATGAAAATTACATGTGAAAAAAAATTACCCAAAAATGAGAAAAAATCCAGAAACAACAACTCAATTACAAAAGTAATGTAATCAAGTTAATCCCTACATAAAGAGTTTAGATAGAGCAAAAAAAATTCTGCACCAATTTATTTGAGGAATCTGTTCACAAAACCTATTCTCGAACATAAATGATAATGAAATGTTAAAAAGATTCTGGACTAAATCACTTTCCTCAAAATAAGACATGGTTCCGACATAGTTACATGTTCCAAATAATGACCCCAAAAAACGATAGTCAAAATCCTCTTCCTATATTTCATCCCGCAACAACCTCGACCGAGGCTAACATTGCATCCGAAATTGATGAACCGACGCACCAGCCGGAATCTTCCATTGGACGCACACTATATGTTTATGTAGGGTGACTAGCGGTTGAGAGATGTTCGAAATTAACTTAATTACGCAGTCTTCAATCAATTTCGTTACGGCGGACATTTATTGTTTGCGAGTTTATTTCTTTCTAGTTTTTTAATTCTTGACAAAGTGCCTACTTTATTGATTATTCTTCGTTTCTTTTTTCGATTGTGACAGAAAAAATATTCGTGCCTCTAGACGAAACTTGGGATAGTAATGAGTATCATATTTAAATTCGCGTGTTAGATTTACTGTCTTAGGTATATAAAAAATATTATTACAAACTTAATAACTCTGAATAAGTAGAGATTTTAAAAAGCTTGGAATAAGACTGCTATATATTAGTTGATTATTGATTTTTGTATTGACTTTTAACTTATTAAGTTCATTAATAAATAGATCGGTAGGACTGTTTCGAAAGGCAAACCATGTATCGCTAATGAAAGAAATGGCTTGATTTTTTGGAATTTTTTATACCACCCAACTACGGACAATAATTTATTAATTTATATATGAACTGAATATGAACTCTAAAAAGTGATAAAAAATTTTAACAAATATTTAACAAAATTAGATTTTTAAGTATTTCAATTCATAATCTTTTAGTTTAACTAATACAGCTCTACGATAATCTAACTTGTTGTTGGTGCTTGGTTTGAAACTATGGGACCTGGGAGTAGGTAAACTGGCAAGTTTTCTTTGGTAGGGTGAGGCTGATAGTGGTCCTCTTCTCCGGCAGCCCAATGTAGATCCTTGAGTGGTCACAAATACCGCAGAAATTTGCAGCAAGAATCTAACATTTCCTGGCAGAAATTGTCTTTGGCATCTAAAATAATTGATGCTATAGACAAAGACTTAGATGAAGGAGCACTGAGCCCTCTGACTTAGTACCTTTTGAAATAAGCATCCAACTATGTTATCTTGCCTACTTATTTCTAGAGATCTCATTAAATATATCGCGGACATAGCATAGGGGTAAGACATTTCACGTACCCTTGTTTTCAATTAGGTTCCAATTTCCATGTGAAGGCATGTGATCACTCGGGTTGGTAACTGTATAATGTATAGCTATGTCATCTGGTCTTGGCTCAAGGAAAATAGTGAGATAGCTTCCACGATACAAATTTCATCAACATGTCGAAATATATCTGATTTTTTCTAGTAGAGTACATATGTTCTATCAGGTTGCACTCCATGATGCATCAACAGGGCCTCTCAACATATGACACTTGTTGCCCCAACAAAATTGATGCCACTCCTTTTTTTCTCTCGGAAACAAAAAACATCAAGGCACCTCAATTATTTTGGCACTCCTTTTCTTGAGTTTTCTTTAGCTCGAGAAGTGATCGGAAGTTGTTGTTTGTCCCAAAAAATGACCGCAAAGATGATCGAAAGCTTAGGCTAGCTAGATAAGGGTATAAAAATTATTAAGCAAATTGCCCTCTAACTTTTGTTGAAATTATTGTTTTTGTCCCTTCTGTATCGAAAAAGAGACTATCGTCTCTCTACTTTGCTTAACTATCACTGTTAGGTCCTTGAGAGCGAAATCGAGAAATTTTCGGTACCAAGGGACCTAAAATGACTCTTTTGCCCGTTAGTCAAAAGTCGAAAAAACTAGGTAAATTAAATTCCTCCGCACCTTCACCGTTTACGACAACTACGATGATAAGTCCCACCCGCCATCCTTCCACCTCTCCGTCAAAGGGACAACTGTCTTCTCATGGCACATCCCTTGGCCAGAGAATCTTCCTCACGATATCTGGCTGGAGAATCTTCCACTGTCACCTACGACGAAGAAGAGAGATCGAGTGAGAGGAAGGTCAGGAGCTCCCTAAGGATGGTGAACTCACAGGTTAGGCCCCGACCCCAGTGGAATTATTCTAGATTAGGAAGGAACCGAGTCGTGGGTCGGTCTCCCAATCAGAGGTCCGATTTGTCTTCGGCGAGACGAGTGGTTCTAGGAAGGGAGTAGTACTAGGTGGTGGCGAGGGGGGGTTTGAAGCACGATCCAAATAAGAAGGACCTGCATGGTGGTGAGAGGAGGTCTAGTTTGCCAGCGGCGAGTAGATCCGACATAGAGGGGGACAACCCAGCTTCTATCAGGCGGGTAGCTAGTCCTAACCTAGAATGATATACATATATAATCTGAAAATAATTAATGTGAAACTCTAAAAAACAAATTTGATGAATATTCTTCACGGTTTCTGCTAAAAAAACTTGATTTATTAATTCACGCAGATATGTCACCTAATCCCCACCACCACTATGTTCCCACCCTAATAAGTTCTTAATTTGCTAATTTGGCGATGATGGCGACAGTAGACAACCTGTTATGAAACGAACTGAACGACAACTCTAGATATTTTTTCTTTTTTCAAGACGAGGTTAGACCGGTCAAATCAATATTTTTTTAAATGTCATGTATTATATTAAGTATTAAAATGTAAAAATAGATAAATCCAATCTAATTTATTTCAAATTAATACTTTACAAGTAATAAAATAATAATTTAATCAATTTTTTTTTCAAAACATAGATTTCTTGCTATTTTGTTAGAACTAACGGTTCCAACAAAAATAATTAAACCAGTAGTTAATATCATTGACCAATGGTTGAACCACCATCAATGTATTGGTTCATTCAGAACTAGGGATATTTATCGGAAAATTTTATTAAATGATATAGCACCAATTAGAGAAACTATAATTACGATTCGAATCTATTTAAACTACATAATAAAGATTGTGTATAAGTTATTCAAACCACTAAGATACTATAGTATATTTATAGGTATTTCTTTGGAAGATAAATATAAATGGATATCGAGAGGGAAAATCTAATGATTCAAAACTGACGCGGTCCTCGGAAGTAAAAAATTGGGAAAAGAATTTTTAAGTACCATATGATTTGCCAAAAAATCACTTTAGTACCCTGTGGTAAAGAACCCTTAATTCGAGTCATACCTCACCAATTTTCCATCACTTTGGTCCCAAATTACGATACTGTCCCTCCCTGAATCAGAACCTAACTAAACTTAATTCAACCGGACCGAACCTATATTCAATTTAACCCAATGGAGCGTAGAAAATAAAATATGACTCGGATTGAGCTAAAATTTTACAAGAAGTATCCTAAAAATACAAAAGACTTACAGAAAAAATTTCAGGAATTTTAGAGGCCTAGAAGTATTGTTTTTATTTTTCAAAATGCTGAAATTTTGTAAAATCACATAAAATAGAAAATACATTCAATTAAGTTGAAACTTGTCCCAGGGATGCATTTTGGTTCCTAAATTGATTGGAAGTTCTTAAGATTTCCTCGGATAAGTTTCAACTTAATTGGATATATTTTCTATTTTATACGACTTTTATGAAGTTTAGCACTTCGAAAAATAAAAGAAATACTTTTGTGCCTCTAAAATTCCTAAAATTTATTTCATAAATTATGTGTATTTTTAGGATTCTTCCCAATGGGATAAGTTTCAACTTAATTGGATGTATTTTCTATTTTATATAAATTTACGAAGTTTCAGCGCTCTGAAAAAAAGAAATTACTTCTGGGCCTCTAAAATTTCTGAAATTTTTTTAGTAAGTCCTGCGTATTTTTAGGATGCTTCTTGTAAAATTTTAATTCAATCCGAGTCATATCTTATTTTCTACGCTCCATTGGGTTAAACTGAATATGGGTTCGGTCCGCTTGAATTGGGTTTGGTTAGGTTCTGATTCAGGGAGAGGCAATATCGTAATTTTGGGACCAAAGTGATAGAAAATTAGTGAGATATGACTCGAATTAAGGGTTCTTGACCACAGGGTACTAAAATAATTTTTTTGCAAACCACAGGGTACTTAAAGATTCTTTTCCCTAAAAAATTATTCGGTTGCGAATATAAAATATAAATAAGGGAAACATTATATTATAGCACATACGGTTTGACAATTGATACTTATATCTATCAATAATCACGTGATTTTGAAATAATCAAATTGATCCCTCATAATTTCGTAAAATGACATGGTCAATTTTCAAACCAAATGACTTATTTATGTGTCAAATCACCAAACGATAAGGTACTATAGTTTAATTGTTTTCAATAATAAACAAATTTTGTTTTGACGTGGCGTAGATGGGCGGGAATCTACACGAGTGGGGAGAGTGGTGGGGCCCGCCATCTTAGAAAACGCACACAGAAATGGGCCCCACATTTTGACGTGGACGAACGACCCGTAGAAACCCAACCCACCCGGTCCTCCAACCGGGTCGGGTCATCAATATCTTCCCTAGCTATCCCATTCCCCCATGCTCCTTCCATTTCTGGAGATCGAAATAAAAATCACAAAAAAAGGAAATAAAAAGTTTAAAAGTTAGAAAAAGTAACCGCCTCCCCAAGATATAGAGAGACGGCCGTTTCGAATCCCCGGCTAGTTTCGAATTCCATTTCTTCGCTCTCGTTTGTTAAGTCGGCGCGGTGGTCTTCGATTTTTAGGGATTTTTTTGAATTTAGATTGGGGAATGGAAGGTTCGAGGAGGTGTAGGGCATGACGATCGCCGGCGGCGGGTGGTTTGGCGCCGGAGGAATGAGCTATGCCTGAGCTCCGGCGGGGAGGCGCGCGCGCGTAAGGGCAGAGCTGGGAAATTAGCCGTTACTAACCCTAGGAAACAGGCGAGTGTGTTAAGGTAATGGCGGATGAGAGTGGAGGTGTGAGTGCTAACAACAACAACAACACGAAGGCGACTGATGATGCGGCGGCCGCGCCTTTTCCCGATAGGGTAACAAATTCGTTTTCGCCTTTCGGTTTCTTTTTGTGTGTGTTTTTCTTTGTTTGGTTGGTGCTTTGTTGGTTTGAATTTAGTTTGTTTATGTCTTTTGGTAGGTTCAAGTCGGCGGCTCGCCGGTGTACAAGGTGGAGAGGAGGCTGGGGAAAGGTGGATTCGGCCAGGTGTTTGTCGGTCGTCGTGTAAATGGTGGGAATGAGCGAGCTACCGGTGCTGCCGCATTAGAGGTAGCCTGTGGTTTGCTGGCTGAGTTGTCCAATCTTTACGTACTTCCTCATGAGTGTGATGGATTTGTCTTTCGTTCGTGTTCTAGGTTGCACTGAAGTTTGAACACAAAAATAGTAAGGGGTGTAACTACGGTCCCCCATATGAATGGCAGGTGTACAAGTAGGTGTTGTGTTTTCTTCCCCTGTGATCCTCTTCGGTTCCGTGAATATTCTTTGGTTATCTCATTCTGGGAATATTTTCGCAGCACTCTCGGTGGTAGTCATGGAGTACCAAGAGTTCATTACAAAGGGAAGCAAGGGGACTACTATGTGATGGTATGACGCGGGAGCTGAGCATTTTGGTTCTTTTTCTATCCTGACCTCTCAGCAAAATTTCTGTTTATATTCCTTCAGGTCATGGATATGCTAGGCCCTAGCCTCTGGGATGTTTGGAATAATTCTTCGCAATCGTAAGTCCTCCCGAAAATGTGCATGAATTCTTCTACGGGTGTGTGAACATGCCAATTTCTGTGCTTCTGTTATCTCTGACCCACTTTTTTCTTGTCTTGGCAGGATGTCCTCAGAAATGGTAGCTTGTATTGCAGTGGAGTCTCTGTCCATTTTGGAGAAGATGCATGCAAGAGGGTACGGACATAAACAAGTTTTTTCTACCTGTAACTGTTTCGACATAAGTACAAATCATTTGTATCAGATTGACTCGTGCTTCATTGCAAACAATGTTCGATGAATTGATTTCATTGCTACTTTTGACTGAAGCTATGTGCATGGAGATGTAAAACCAGAGAACTTCTTACTCGGTCAGCCATCTACAGTGCAGGAGAAGAAGTTATTCCTTGTTGATCTTGGATTAGGTACGTGAATCGCAGCAACATTGTTTTAACTCTCATGTTTACTGATGCGGGAGTTGCTTATTGGTCATTCTTTTTATTGCTGTAGCAACAAAATGGAGAGATAGCAGTAGTGGAGAGCATGTTGAATACGATCAGCACCCGGATATGTTTAGGTGAGTGAACTTATATTCTATTTACTTTCAGTTCCCAATCTTGGACCAAAACTAAAAAATTCATGACAAAATGCTGTGAATACTTACTTTTCCCAGGGGAACTGTCCGATATGCTAGTGTTCATGCTCATTTAGGACGGACCGCCAGCAGAAGAGATGATCTAGAATCTTTGTCATATACTCTTATTTTCCTGCATCGCGGCAGGTTGCCATGGCAAGGATATCAGGTGATACAGCAAATAGACTTTAGCACTTGCATTGATTATTTTTGTCAAAGCGAAATCTGGTAAACCGTAAACGCAGATGGTGAGATAACCATATGTAACATCTTGCTGAATTGGATATAAATTTGAGCTTGATATCTCTTGACCCAAAAGAAAGAAAGCCAACAGTAAGTCTCCCATAGTGATCGGGGAAGTATTGCATGTCTGTTAGTGCAGTTCTTTGGCATCCTTGCGGAGTTGCTAACTAGCTGTTATATTTGCTCTTACGGTGTTATTATGCTTATGTTTCTGTAGGGTGACAACAAGTCGTTTCTAGTTTGCAAAAAGAAAATGTCCACGGCACCGGAAATTTTGTGCTGCAACTGTCCTCCACCTTTTAAGGAATTTCATGAGCTTGTGGTAAATTTGAAGTTCGACGAAGAGCCAAACTATTCCAAGCTTATATCGTTATTTGAAGGCCTGTTAGGGCCCAATCCAGCAATAAGGCCTGTAAACACGGAGGGTGCTCAAAAGGTAACTATGATCAGATTCGAATCTAATATCCAACTTCTTCCTTAGGTGTCCATCTCTGGTGCTAGCTGGACCCATTTCCAAGAATTAGCTTCTGCTGTTTCTGTTGTTTGTTTCCGTCTTTGCTACTTACAAGATCTTACTTGATGTACAGATTTTATGCCAAGTTGGCCAAAAACGAGGTCGATTGAGCGTTGGAGAAGATGACGATTGGCAACCCAGCAAGAAGGTTCGCATTGGAGTTCCTGCCACGCAATGGATCTCTGTTTACAATGCTAGAAAGCCAATGAAACAGAGGTAGATTATTGTTTGAAATCTGTACAGAAATTCTCTTTGTATTTTCCAACTATGTCAGACTTGAAAATAGTGATTTTTGTTCTCTAGGTATCACTATAACGTAACCGATGCAAGGCTGTCGCAACATGTGGATCGAGGGGTTGCTGACGGTCTACTTATAAGTTCTGTGTCATCTTGTACTAACTTGTGGGCTCTAATTATGGACGCTGGAACTGGTTTCACACACCAGGCCTATCAAATGTCGCCTTTTTTCTTGCATAAGGTAAATCACTATGAACCACAGTTATGTTACTGATACTAAGATTTGAAGTCTACCACATCCACCACAAATGTAACCTATGTTATATTTAAGAATATGAACACTGAAACATTGAGGACGTTTCTTTTTTTATTTGAATTATAACAGGAGTGGATTATGGAACACTGGGAGAAGAACTACTACATTAGTGCAGTTGCTGGTGCATCTAATGGAAGTTCTCTTGTGGTCATGTCAAAAGGTTTGTATGCACGTCATTATTTCTTAATCGTTGTTCTTCTTTGGCTTGCGATGTCTATGAGATGTTTAATTTTTCACAGATGTTCATTATGCTAGAAAATTTGGTTATTATTAATAGACTCTGACGAGCTTCGTGCACAATAATAATGCAGGCACTCAATACACACAACAGTCTTATAAAGTCAGCGATTCGTTCCCCTTCAAGTGGATAAACAAGAAGTGGAGGGAAGGCTTTTATGTCACTTCTATGGCGACTGCTGGAACCCGCTGGGGTGTTGTCATGTCTCGGAATGCTGGCTTTAGTGACCAGGTGCCGTTTCTTGCAACTTTTCATTACTAGAGTCCGTGCTTCGATTGGTCCTCTTTTAACTTGTTACTTTGCTTTGGTAGGTTGTGGAGCTTGATTTTCTTTATCCTAGTGAGGGCATTCACAAGCGCTGGGACAACGGCTATAGAATTACTTCCGCAGCTGCGACTTCGGATCAAACTGCTCTTATCTTGAGCGTTCCCAGGCGCAGACCAGCGGATGAGACGCAGGAAACTCTACGCACATCTCAATTCCCTAGCACACATGTGAAGGTAAGATTATATCTTGAAACTACGAGGTATACAAATGTCTTGGCTGACTTGAACTTCATAACGAGACTTTATTTGATGGTGCAGGAAAAATGGGCCAAGAATTTGTACCTTTCTTGCCTGTGTTATGGGAGGACCGTGTCATAGGGCAAGCCAAAAAGCATTTTGCGTCACTGAAATGAAAATGTATAAAATAGCGACCCAATCGACCATGGGCGTTTCTAGATTTGGTAATAGCGAGTGTAATTCCTTTTTTTTTGTTTGGTTGTTTTTATCCAATCGACAACATTCAATTTTAGCCATCTGTTCACACGGCTCAAATCCTTCCAATTTGATATTAATTAGGCACGTATCGGAAGAATTTTTCCCTAGGGTTATGACGTGTTCTCAATAAAATTAATCGTCATGATTTGGAAAATATTGGGTCCGAGTCAATTGGTTATCTCAATTAAAAAAAGTAAAGAATCTTACGTGGACATTTTTAAGTGTCCGATTATTGTAGATCCTGAATAAACAAAATACTTTGTTTATTCACAAACTGGATAAACAAAAGATGCAAATGTTAATGTGCAGTAAATTATTGGGTGACTCGGAGTCATGTGATTCAATTGTAAGAATTCAGTCCCCTCTAAAAAGTATTGGCTGAATCTGGATTAGTGAACCTACTAAATTTAAATATCAAATATTATAAACAAAAAAAATAAATAAAAGATGTTGACGTTCATAGAATTAATATATTCAATATAAAAAGTTAATAATGATATACCAAGGCAACTACTATACATATTCACAACTAATGATGATATAATAATAGGAATTAGATACACCGTAACACAGAGTAGACCAACTAAAATAATCGAAGGGGAAAAAAGAGTGTAACGGGAAAAAAAGCCAAGTATGGCAAAGTTGGAAGTTGGTAGTTAGCAACATGTTCTTTATTCTCATGAGTATGCCTTCTGTTCATTTACAAGTCCCCCGTGACCATTTTCGGGCAGGTCGAGGGAAGCTGGTGTGTCCTGTTTGTTCGGGTACTGGTGTGCCAAACAACAAAGGCCTCCTTAGGAGACCTGATGCAAAGCAGCTACTCGACAAGATGTACGATTGTCTGTTACTGCCTCGCTCACGAGTAAGTCTTTCGACTTTCGCATTCCGAGTTGTTGCTCTTCTATGCACGCCAGTTTTAGCTAATGTGCCAATGTATGTTATTACGCACACATCGAATATATGAGCTAGATATTGGGACGTAACCAATCTTACCTGTTGTTATGTTTGTTTGACAGTTCACTCTAACGAACCAGAAAACTCTGAAGTTCGGCGCCTGGTATCAAACCAAATCTGCAACAAAACTAATGGAGTCGGAGACAGTATATGGACTCTTAATGTTAGTCTAAAGCAATAGGGTTAGTCGGAAACGAATGTATCATAACTAATCTTAGATCCAGTCGTCGCTCCATGAGCTTGCTGCAAACAATATGGTTCATGAGTGATAATGTGCGAGTTGTTATCGAACTTGACAGGAGTCCGTTAGTTTGAGATGTATATTGGCAACTGTTCAGTTCATCTGCTTATGCAGTACATTCGGATTGGATACAACACACAACATTCCGTCAGGAATCGTACCTCGATATGGTTATGTGATCCCCCTATTTATGCTTATCCAAGTGTCTTCAACTGTATATTCCTGTCTAAATAGCCTTAAAACTCGAGGATTCGTGTAAAAAAAAAGGCTGCATTCTATCAGAAAAGTACTGCAAGGTGAAGGAGACCACTGGTCATTGTTTGAAGAACTTCGATATGGTACAAGTGATGTTAGATCTTATAAATTACCTAGGAAATGTCCAAGAAACCTGCGTATGCTTAAGATTGAAGACAGAAGTTGGAAAATATCAACTCGATTTCTACCCGAAAAGCCGATCTCTTGTACAAGGATTACACTCGCTACATTCCCCTCTAATGTCTGACAGTTCAGTAAGAATATTGAAGCTAATTGTTGGGCAGCCTGCTGAGTATACTATGCTCTGGTTTGTGCTCGCACTCGTAGTCGAGATGAACAAAGGCTCGCTCAACTTCTGTCAGTTTTTCGATCTTATTCTGCAATGTCTCTCCGATAGAGTGTGCTTCCTTCAGAGGTAGTTCTTCTGGAAGTTCAATATCAACCTGTCGATAGATTCAGGACATTAAATATAGTATCCTAGCTCACATAATCTGGGGAGTCCTAAAGAAGCTATTAACTAACCTCCACGAAATAAAGAACACCGAATGTGTAAGCGCGAACGGTATCGACACGCTTTACTTGAGGATGCCTGGTGACAAGGTACGTCAATTTCTGCAGCATTTCCGGAGGAGCTGATTGTCCGATTAGAGATACTGCAACGGATAAATTAGATTAGCAAGACAGCTCTTACAATGATAAACTACGAAGGCTCTGGAATGGTACCTGCATTCTCCATCACAGTTCTAGACCAGTTCACGATCGTGTAGATAGCAAGGGCGATGGCGCCGACAGGGTCTATCCACCAGTAAAACTGATCTCCGAGAATGGCTGCAGCCAGCCCGACTACGTTCGTAATTACATCGAAATAATGGTCCTGGAATCAACATAATGAATAAGAGGCCGATGAAGTGGTTATTGGAGGCTCCATAAGAAGAGATGGCTGAAGGCTGAGACAGTATTGACAGAGAGACACCTTGGCGTAAGCGCGAACAATTTCGTTCCCCGAGCTTCTACAGTAAATCCACAATGCCAGCTTCACCAGAGTGGCAGTCATCATGATCGCGCAGAGCCAAATCAATTGATCTGAGGTCATGTCCTCCGAAGCTTTGTCCCGAACAAGTTCCTCAGCAGCCTGAAGCAATATCTGGAAACCTGTACGTGATCGGTTCATAGTCACGCACGGTTCCTTCTTTAAGATTCATTACTAAACAAGTGCATATGCAAAAGGAGAAGGAAGATCATCACTAGATGGATTGGCTAAAGAATGCCTAGCTTGACACCCTTTTGCCCGCGCTCTCTATTGGTTATAACTCGAAGAAGTTACCGAAGAATGTGCCAAGTGATTCTAACATACCTAGAGTAGCCATAATTGCAGCGAAGATGATGATACCGACTGGCTGCACCCTCAGTTTTCCGATAGGATACTTGTAGATGTTGATGTTCTTCATGGACAGGTGAGTGAACCAAAGAATGCCTCCGGCCATCAGATCAAGTAACGAGTCCAATGTAGATGCTGCAATGGCTATGGATCCACTCTGTATCGTAGCATATATCTGTCCGAAACAAACATCGCAGCAAACTTCATCCTTTTGGAAAGATAATTTTCGACCAGTGAAACACAAGACAAAGGGTATTCTGAGAAGGGTACCTTAAGTATCAGGAGTACTACATTGGAGTAGTTGGAGATCTTCATGGCTTTTTCGGCCTGCAATTGCTCTTCATCGTCCTCATCCTCGATCGTGTCGGTTAGGACCAACAAATCCACCTCCTCGAATGACTTCAACGTCGCAAACTGCTTCTCGTAGTACCCCTTCTCGTCTGCTCATCCAAACGTCAGTCATCCACACAAATATGCCATAAACCTTGTAACGAACCCAACGCAACCCAAGTGGAAACACAGAGGCAGGTGGGAGCTCAAAACAGAGAAAATAATAATAAAGTTCACATTTTTTGAGCTCCTGAGACACTTCCATCCCAAAAAAACCATTCTCTAATGTGAAGATTGGGTGGGATACCTGAAGAAAGAGATTTGGAGTGGGAGAAGTTGGGGTTGAAAGGAGCCTCGACGTCAATAGCTGACCGGACTTTCTCCGGCAACCGGGAGACGAAATCGTTCAGGAGAGTATTGGCGGAATTCCCTCGAGCAAGTAACGACCTCCGGCTCCTCGAATTCGACAATAGCGCCTCTCTTGGGCTCCCATCTCCACCTTCGTACATCTTCCCGACCTCCGTGTAGTGCTTTCTTGTCTCTCTCTCTTCCTTCTTCCTTTTTATCTCTTCTTCTCTGTTTCCTTGTCCGTTGGGATTAGTGGACGGACAGGACAGGGGAGATTCTGTATCCTTATTATCCCACGTTACAAATTATCAATATCTTTTAATTAAGATTCGAGTCGAAATATTATTGATATAACTTGATATTGATGTTAGGTAGGTGATTATATGCTTAACAATTTCATTTCATGTTTAATTATTATACTCTTGTGCATTTCTTTCCTTTTCGGGATATCCACATTTGTTCTTGGAAAAACTATCATTTTTCTATAATTGGAAAGTGTACCAATTCCCTCTATTGTTTATTTTATTTTTAATATATGTATGCATATCTAAATAGTTTGTTGAAGCATAATAGAGAATGCTAAATTACAACCTAGATTTTTTCCATTTTAAGTTGAGGTTAAAATACGCTATATAATAAACTGAAATATTATCATTATGATCTATTATAGACTAAGTAAAGGAAGTGATTAATGTAATAATAGATTTGGCCGACGCCAAGAAAGGAGATCGGTGGTGATTGTCTGGTAGTAAAAAGGTTGTTGCTTTTTGCTAGGTCGTGTGTCGGGATGGACGTAGCTGGCGGGCAATGATTTTATGCAGACCTATAAATTATAGTTGTTTAATCCAGAGATTTCGGTAGAAAATAAGAATTAACATAATATTTGAAATATAATCCGATAATATTTAAAAGATGCTTGCTTCTATTTTACCTAAGTAGGGATCATATTTGGTTATGGAATCCACTTTTAAGGAAAATCTTAGAGTATAAATTTTGTAAAATATTTTTTCATAACTAATAAACCATTTCATTTAATCCTATTTAATTTATCTCGAGATGGTCTATAAAACTCTTTTATAATAATTGAACAAGTTATTTAGAATCATTTTGAGACTGATTTCATCATAATTAGACGAATTTGAAACGATTTATAAAGTTTTGGCCAGATCCAGGTAACGCGAGACATAGTTACCATTTTTTAATGCTCGACTTGCAATTGAGACAAAGCTTGAGTGGTAGGTGGAACATTCAATATTTGACTAGTGGGCTTTTGCCTGGGGTTGTCCTTTTAATGTGGTCCACGGGACCACGATCACGTTAGACCCATACAAAATATTTGTAAATTGTAATCACCTAACTACCGATCTGATGAAAACGGTATTAGTTCTTAAGTATGAAGTAGAAAGATTGAATATCATGACCGTCAAAATCCGAAATTGTGTAAACAATTTACTCTAACCAAAAAGAATATTGTAATAACCTAAAATTAATTTAAATTCCTTGCATGCTTTGGGTGTTGATTATAATGGGAAGGTGATATCTGAGACGAAAACTACTTGCCCGCCCAATGAATTTGATACACTAATTATAATCACCCACTATCAGAAATGGTAAGTGTCGGAGTGAGACAGACGACAGCTCGCTGCAAGATAGTTTCAACTTGATTGGATAAAGCAACAACACTAATTTTCTAGCCTAATGCAGTAGCCAACCAATCCAACTGATAATAATTTGAACATAAACAATCGAGTTGAATGGCGCAATTTTTTAAAAAAAAATTACCAAAAGGACAAGTATGAATGAAATACCAGCGTAAAGTGTTGAATTAGTGCAATTTAAAAAAAATGGTAGAAATTATTTGAATCCGTAATGAAATTTGTTAGAATTTGAATCCGCCCATATAAGGTTATTTAGGAATTTCATGTCATGTCATGTCATGAGAGAAGCTGCCGGAGTAGACATATTGCCATTAAAATGGAAAGTACAAGCTTTTGTATCACGTCAGCTGTACAATAATATTGTAATGATGAATGTTGTATCATCGTATTGAATTCGTCTGTGGCCTACTCACCATCAGCTGTACAAGGTTCTTTGGACCTTTTCAAAATTTTCTACAAAGTTCCAAAACTATGTAATCAAGTCAAATTTTTTATTTATTTGAAAAAATCGGTCCAATCGTCTCTCATACTGTCCATTTTTTTTAAATGCCTACTTTGCAAATTGTCCAAATTCTGGTCGGACCATACAATTCGCCCAGAAAATTTAGTCTGACCAAATAGTTCGGCCAAAAAAACATTTATATTTTAAATAGTTTTATTTTTGATTCGAGATTACCCATTTGTATAAATACTTTATTTGATATGTTTATATGTTATTTTTAGGTTATTACATAAATTATTTACTTATATATCTATATATATTTCAAAAAATACAAAAAATAGAAGAAAAAATCTAGTCCTGGAGGTCAGATCCAATTCTGGGTCGATCTCTAGATCGTTTCTAAGAATCCTACTAGGAAACCATACAGTAAAGGTCCTCTTTTGGTTCCAAATTTGCGAAACTGGAACCGTGTATGAGAAAACTGGTCTTGCTTAGAAAAAAAAAGTGGAGGCAATATTTGAAAACCTAAATAGTACATAGTTGATGAGTGTAGGATGTCGGAGGTGGTGATGCAAGTTCTGGACAATTTTTTCATAAGAATAGATTACCTTGCGTTTCAAAACGTCCAACATACATGCGTTCCACGGCTATGAGCCTATTTTGAATTAATTAATTTATTTCTCTAATTAATTAATTAATCTTCCACCTAATTAGCAATTAGTTGTCCAGATTTACTGGTTTCTCGTTTCATGTTACCGATTTGTTCTTTCTATCACTGGTTTACTAGTTTATTGGTTTATTAGTTTATTTATTTACTGGTTTACTTATTTACTGGTTTATTGATTTATTGGTTTACTTATTTATTAGTTTACTGGTTTACTGATTTACCGGTTTAATGGATTATTGGTTACTGGTTTATTGATTTACTTGTTTATTGTTTACTGGTTTAATAATTTATTGATTTATTAGTTTACTAATTTACTAATTTACTAGTATATTAATTTTGCTGGTATGTATGTTGTTACCGGTTACGAGCATGTTAGGAGTGGATATTAGATGTGGGTGTCGGAAGGGAGAAAAATAATAATCAAAATTGAAAGGTGTATAGATGAGTTCCTTGGTAGAGAGGGTTGATTCGGGCGGAAGACGAAAGGTATAGCCGTAAATTTTCAATTTTAGTAGTAAATTCTTTGTAACAAATTAAGTGTTTAAATTTTAAATTCTTTAAAAGTAGTGATATTTATGATAACAGAATTGATAATGGGGCTAAAATTCAGGGAGACATTAACTACGTAGTTTTTTTAGTTTTGATAAAATAATATTATCCTTGAATATTTTACACCGTCAGATCCCAAAATTTTAAAATTGATTCGATTCAACGATCAAGACACTAGTCCTCATATGGAGACACCATCTCCTTAGTCCCCACATAATCTAATTTCTGATAGAATAAAATACATCCCTCTTTTTCGGCTTCCTTTTTGGACCTTTCCAGTTTTGATCTTTGAACTCGTTCAATTTTTCAATGTCTTCCGGATCTTATTATTTTTTGGGAAAAGTCACTTTTAGTACCGTATGATTTCTGCGAAAATCACTTTAGTACCATGTGGTTTAAAACTCATCAATCGGGTCATACCTCACCAATTTTCCATCACTTTGGTCCCAAAATTACGATACTACCCCTCCCTCAATCAGAACCTAACCAAACCCAATCCAACCCGACTAAACCCACATCCAATTCAACCCAATGGGGCGTAAAAAATAGGATATAACTCGGGTTGAGCTAAAATTTTACAAGAAGCATCCTAAAAATACAAATGATTTACAAAACAAAATTCAGGAATTTTAGAGGTCCGGAAGTATTTTTTTATTTTTTGAAGCACTGAAACTTCGTAAAATCGTATAAAATAGAAAATATATCCAATTGAGTTGAAACTTGTCCCAGGAAACCTTAAGAATCTTTAATAAATTTAGAAACCAAAATGTATTCTTAGGACAAGTTTCAACTCAATTGGACACATTTTCTATTTTATACAATTTTACGAAGTTTTAGTGCATCGAAAAATAAAAAATACTTTCGGACCTCTAAAATTCCTGAAATTGTTTTTGTAAATCATGTGTATTTTAAGGATGCTTCTTGTAAAATTTCAGCTCAATCCGAGTCATATCCTATTTTTTACGCCCCATTAGGTTGAATTGGATGTGGGTTCGGTCGGGTTAAATTGGGTTTGGTTAGGTTCTGATTGAGAGAGGGGTAGTATCGTAATTTTGGGACCAAAATGAGGAAAAATTGGTGAGGTATGACCCGATTGATTGGTTTTAAACCACAGGGTACTAAAGTGATTTTCGCAGAAACCACGGTACTAAAAGTGACTTTTCCCTTATTTTTTTTTTTTGGAATGTGGATCTTATTATTACTCACTGCTTTCTTTATATATGTGGTATATTTTTTATCTACAATATTTAAAATTTTAAATACCATTTTGAAGAATCTCAAATTCTTTATTAAATATTTGCTCTCACTGGTTGTTCCCCTTTCGAAAAAAAGGAAAATGACAATCGAATCACCGAGAGCATGCTGGTTTTAGTACGCCGAAATGCCGAATTTTTTAATGGGAAAAGTACAAAAAAGTACCCTGTGGTTTCACCGATTATCACTTGGGTACCTTGTGGTTTTTGAACCGTAAATTCGGTCCAACTTATTTTAATTTTCATCATTGGCCGGTCCTGATCTCCGGTCCGTGTGTTTTTGACGAAACGACGTCGCTTTGACGCTCACGTGGCAGTCCACGTGTTTTAGGTCAAATGTCCATTTTAGTACCAAAATTTTTATAATATATTTAAAAACCCCTCTTTAACCTAACCTTCTTCATCCTCCTCTCTCTCCCAACCCTCCTTCCTCATCTTAAAGTAACAAATCACACCAACGTAAACCAAATCATCAAAATCACGAACATGCTTCCTCTCACGATAGCAAGCAGCAGATCAGTATTTCAAAATGCTGATGACATTATCAAATCAAAGGTCCTTCACTGCAATGCATAATTGAAACACTGCCACTTCACATGCTCATGCCCCCATATCCACCGCCACAGAACAATAACCCAATAGTCAATCAATGGTACATCCCAAAGCATCTCTATTCATAAGGCTGGAATCTGGAACTTAACAAAAATGAATCTGAGTCCCTCGAGAGAAGTATCTAAAAACTATTAGATGCTCAGAGATTCGTTCTTTTCTGAAAATTTTCTACGGCTCATTCTAGAATCATGAGTCCACTAGAGAAGTATCCAATTCTAAAAGGAGAGCCACATGATTCTGGTAGGCTTTGAGAGTCCGAAATGGCTCATCCACCGCCGCACGACGACTCCTTTCTCTCTCTCTCTGATCGGAAAAGCGAGGTGGATAATTCAATGATCAATTAATTAAACAACCTCCAACTCTGGCGACCAATCCGCCAACACCAGCAACCTTTTCTGAGCGGTTACCTGACACCATCGCCCCCGCCGATAACGGTTGACAGTTGGACACGGACCCCTTACATTAGTAGTCAGCTGCTGGAGGGTGCTGATTCAACGCTTCTCGACCCAAGCCTTGCCCTAATCGAGCCCTCGATCCCAGTCCCCGGCGCTTGTAGTGTTAATAATAGTAGCACTAGATCGAGCCCTTGGGGCTGGGGGGCTTGGGAGTGGAGGGATTCTTCCTTGGGGCTGGGAGGAGGACGAGGTAAAGATGCCCTTGGGGTTGGGGGCTCGGTAGCAGAGGAGTTTTTCCTCATCTTCGTGCTCTAGATCGAGCCCCTAGTCGGTGCCGTATATAATCAAGGTCGGGCACTTCCGGAATCTTCCATCTCAGCATATCGCCCCCTCCCGGAGTTGGCCTCCTATTTAGTTTCTCTGTTTCTCTCTCTCTGCCAAATATTTTTTTATTAAAATGAGGGGAGAAGAAGAGGGTGTTTAAAAAAATAAAAATTATTCATGTATTAATTTGGTAATTAGTCACTGCCACATCATTTCCACGTTGTGCTCCACGTGAGCATCAAAACGACGCCGTTTCGTCAAAAACACGCGGACCGAAAATCGGGACCTGCCAGTGATGAAAATTGAAATAAGTTGGACCGATTTTACGGTTCAAAAACCACAAAGTACCCAAGTGATAATCGGTGAAACCACATGGTAC
Organism: Hypericum perforatum; assembly: GCA_012979155.1. Taxonomy (NCBI): domain Eukaryota; kingdom Viridiplantae; phylum Streptophyta; class Magnoliopsida; order Malpighiales; family Hypericaceae; genus Hypericum; species Hypericum perforatum. Next base: position 20,139 of record SOPF01027103.1, on the reverse strand, counting down.
TTTTTTGTACTTTTCCCTTTTTTAATATCAGACGTGATCTCTTTCCTTTGGCCCCAATAGGAAAGAGATGGATGTAGTGTAATCCCACGTTCTAGAATCACATACTTTTTTTTTTGGTAGAATCTAGAATCACATACTTAATATTCAAAGTTAGGTACTTAACTTTGACCGTTAGGCTATACTCTATAGTACCATTGACATAAAACCAGCTTTGAACTTTATACGAGCATAATAATATTATTTCACATTTGTTTATATTAGATTCGTTTATTGGTTCGTCAGACTCGAATAGGACTCGTGATCTAGGAATTCGAGCAACAGTCAAATTAATGTGACCCCTCTCGATGACAACAAAATTCATTGCTTATCCATGGACTGCATTTTTCAGGGATAACAATAGTTCACCGAGAAATTTGACGCACATCCTACTCTAGACCTGACCATAGATAGTATCATCGAAATGCACGATGGTAAATAGTGGAGCAGAGGTCTGACTGAATTGTAAACCGGTCCGAAGACATATTAACATGGGCGGAGCCAAATTTTTTTTAATGGGGTAATATATAAAATATATAATTTTTTTAGTACATAATTCTAATTTATAGGTTAATTAATTTTTCAGTAGAGTCAATTTTTTTATTTTTAGTAAGTACATATACTAAATTATATATAACTTATCAAATAAATAAAAAATTAAGTGCAGTTAATTGATCTCATTACTTTAACTAGTAACTCCGCCTTTGCATATTAACAAGAAGTAAATCTGAAAAAAATTTGAGTCTATGTTGGTTTCTTTATGAGCCATAATTATGTTAAATCACACCCATGTTTTGATCATGGTTGATTATAGACTTTATGTCATCTCATTCTTTTAACTTTGTCATTTGGATAAAGTAACTTTGTCACTTAGATGCTAAGTCACCATGAGGTGATGACATGAGAAAAAAAGACTCTCTCTATAAAAGGAGAGAAAAGTGGCGACCAAAAAAAGATAACAAACCAAAAAAAAGTTATATATTTGATTCTAGTAATTTTCTCACTTACATTTTGAGATGGATCGACTTCGTAAAAATTGTTATTGTTTCAAATTAGTGAACAACAACTGACCAGTATAAAATTTTGTTGTGATTTGGATAATATATGCTTTAACAAATAAGTATATTTATATTGTTAATAAACTTGTTTCATTAATTAAATTTTATTTTTGATTATATGATTATGATATATTATTATGCAAAAAAATCTCTGTCTATATAATTCGTCTATAATTAACTAAGTTTTCACAAATTCAAAATATTAATTTGGATTCTATAGTTTAGATCATGTTTGAACCCCAAGAAATGAATTTTGGGAGAAGTACATTTTATATACTTGTAATTTTACTGATTTTACTTTCAAAATGTATCGTTTCAATTTGATAATTTAGTCCATGAATTTTAAAATCTTTGACACTTTTAGAGTTCTGGGCAACCATTCGGACTACCCAGATTACCTAAATTGGAAACATCAACTTTTCGTGTCGAAATAGCATGCCAAAAGGTAAAATAAGATTTGAATAAAGACATTACAATACAAAAAAGACCAAAAAACTCAGTTCTCTTATTATTCTAAAAAAAACCAAGTCTCCTTATTCCTTCCCTGAGTTTTCCAAACTGAGCAAACAAACAACCCAACCCTTCCTCCTCCTCCTTCCTTCACGGGGTCGACAGAATCATCTTAAGAACAAAAATGGTCACATCCAAATACATACTCTTTCCAACCAATGCGACTCGAGTGACTAACGAAGTTGAAATCTTTAGGTAATTAGGAGAAAAAAGTGAAGCAAATCTGGTGTGTAATATCCCATGGATAATATACAAGACTAGAAAAATATGATTTGGAAGTATGGTGTGTAATGAGAATTACGATCGTAACCTCACGAAATTGAATTTTCACAATAATTAAATTATAAATATTAACGTTAATAAAGTCTACTTATAAGAACAGTATTTTTGTGTTGCAAATCTAATAAGAAAAGGGGAAAAGAAATTAGAGTCCATTCATCATTGGAAGCGGGATGTTGCATGTCTTGAAATTCCACTTTCCCAAAAGAGAGAATTGACAAGATTCTTTGTCCATTTGAAGGATAAAAAAATATTTCATATTTTTATTTGTTCTAAATGAATGCAATTTTATAGCGCAACCACTTTAGGAGAAAGCACATCCACTTTGAAAATATTATTAACTTAAATAAACTCGCATCCAACTACATTATCCATATAGTGTCTTCTTCAGTACTTATGGGCTTTGAAATTTCTGGAGCACAGGCTGTACTACACTGCTTCGTTTTTGGGCTTTTTATTGGTATTATTTTACAAAGGAAGCAAAACTTCATTTGGGCCACGGATAGGTGAGCTTTGCTAAAGAATAAACCTTAAAAGAAAGAAGAAGATACTGTCATATTCTTGAACCGCAAGATTGGGAAACTTCCAATCAGACACTTGGTGGTGGATGGAAGATACTATTGAGATAGTCCGTACTAATAATGCTTAATTCTGAGAAAATTAGATGGTAAATTTTTTCAAACACTTATTCTACATTAACTATAATGTATAAATAACTAATATTTGTTAAAAGAATTTGTCACAATGTAAAATTAATTAACCTAATAAATAAACCCGTGTTAAAAAAACCATGTGCCCAATACTTATAGATTGATACCCCTAAAAAAAAATACTTATAGATTGACAAGTGACAATAATAAATATTGCAAAATTTATGTACGTGAAGATTTAAAAAGTCAAAAAAAACCCACATACTATGTGTTATTTATCATGAACATCTATGTTTATACCTGTAAAACAAAGACCATTTCCAAGTCCCATTGTAAGGGCGCCACATCATTAGTGAAACGTGTACATATTATTCAATTGTTTCCGTCACACATAAGAAAGCGTGGGAAAACAGTGTACATGCATTATCCAAGCCAACGAAATGTCGGTTTCAGATTTTTAGAATTAGTTTGGTACATATTGGGATTTTACTATTTAGGGTTCACTTTTTTCGTCATCCTTCATTACCTTCACGTTTTTCCTCCATTTATACGAAATTATGCTCACCTCATTGTCCACCACATGTACCTAATTCCTTGGTGGAAATAAAACGACAGAAACAATAATATATCATCTAATTATTTGCATAAAGCTGGATATAATAACATAAACTCAACCCAAAACATTAGCCCAACTGCCATCATTCGCGATTAAGAAAGCAACAATTCCGCCCCGACCAGATAATAAATTTGAGTTAATGATTAAATAAATTTCTTTCGGCAAATTGAATTTGTATAAGAATCAAGGAATTATGATTTGAGTGAAAAATTAAGAAATTTACACAATTTAATACCATACTAAAACATATTTATTGAATAAAAAATATTAAAATAATAAGTGCATTTAAACAAGATCCTTATTTTTGTAACTAATCATACGATAATCTAACAATTTATTTTGTTTTCGTGGCCAATCATGCAAGCTCATGAGCTTCCCTTCACCCACAAGTCAAAGAGGGATTCCTTGCTAGTCAAGCACATTTAGTCCTCTAGATTTTTTTGACAAGCATATAGTCCTATATATATATACACATACACATATACCTTCATTTCAATTACCCTCTCCAATTATTGAAAGCTCCTTTTTCTTTATAATCTTCACGTATACCTTTTTCTCTCTCCAATAAGTACATATTTTCACTCCAACCATAGTTTTCTAAGGGCACCTTCTTCGACCACAGTTCTAAATATTCAACTATTAAGTTGTTTAGTACTTGAACTAGTAAACGATGATGCTTCTAGAGTTCTCGTCAGTGAGTGGTATTTTGATCAAGACCATCATTTTTCTGCTTATCCAAGTCTTGGTATACCTGATCCTTACCAAGTCATCAGATATATTCTCTAAGGCCACCTTAAAGAGGTCCCTTAGCTTCAGGCCAGCCCGCTCCGTCAGCATCCGTCGCATCTTGGCGGCCGTCTCCGACATGCCACCTGGCGGAGAGCCATCGCCACGGCCACCACCATCATCATCGAGCCAATCGGAGCCATGCACCCAGGAGGATCCTATTTTTGATGGCCTTGGTTCCGCTGCGACATGAATTTGTTATGATTCTTTTTAATTAAGGTTAGTTTATTGTGCTTAAATTTTCGGAGCTAGACCGTTTTGAGATTTGTTCTATTTCCAAGCAAATATTTTTTCTATTCGCAAGCGGTAAAATTTGAACTTCCGATGTAAAAATTTATTATGATCTTGATTACTTTAGACTTGTATGTAAAAAATGTAGACAACTGTCTTTTCCCTTTATGTTTCTGTTATTTTTATGGCTGGCTTTGTGTTGGTAGAAAATTTGTAAGAACCTTCAATATTTAGTTTAAAAATATTCTTGCAATTTTCTACTTTATGTAGTCCCTACCAAGGGTAGTGGGTGGAGCAATGGACAAGGATATAATAGTTATATATTTTCCGAATATGCTTCCATCTTCCCTATAACACCAAAAAGGATGCGACCATACTATTACTAATAAACCGGATCTATCAAAACTTAAATATGTTTGGACTAATCCACGCAGAAAAGTTATGCTTGGACTAAAATAGGTGCTCTTGTGAAAAGTCTTAATTGTGCACTTATAATTTAAATATGAGAAAATTGCAACTAATCTAGATTAAAATTTGATTAAATCATAAATAATATTCTTATCAAATTTGAATTGTAATACTGATTTTTATTAGTAATTAATTTTTTTTACACAAAGAATTACATCTTTTAGCCCTGGACTTTTTTTGAGCGATGCTTTTGCCAAGTAATCTTTGAAGTTAGTAATCAAATTTGAAACTAGTTTAACTAAAACGTATTTATAATTATTGTTATTTAGTGCTTAAAAATAAACATTTGAAATATTTTACACAATGAAGAATTAAAATTAAAAAATCCTTCCCTTCAAAGAATTGTACTATGTTCATTTATTATTAAAGTCTCTATCTTTTAATATATATTCTAGCATTGTAAAATATCCATAATAGAAGTCTTATGAGCCTTATAAGTAAGTTGTAACATATTGAACAAAAAGGGGAGAAGGGAAGAAGAAGAAGAAGCGAAGCGTATACTGATACTGGTACTGATATTATTTACGTACATATACGATTCGGAATTGTTGAGCGGTGGGGTCCACAATGGTCTTGACGGACCTCTCTTCATGGCCATGGTGCTGGGAAGATAGGGAGCTTGAGGGGTTACCATTACCGTAGCAAGGTGTGACTTTAAACTTAAGTCAGTGAGATCAGTATTTAAGTGGCGAAATGAGAGAGAGAAAAAAAAATGATGTTGTGACATTAAAACTGTTTGGGATTTTTGATTATGAAGTGGTAAGTCTCAGATCAGATCCAATAAAATGTTATCCATAAATAATTAGAATCTGAACTAGACGTAAACCGAAAAAAAAAATCTTATGAACTTAGCAGACATGGACTTTTTTTTTTTGGGTAGAATGCAGACATGGACTTTGTAACGCTAGTGATAGAAATAGTGAAATATTTACCGCCACGTCATCAATGAAGCGTTGATAAATGATTTGCTTATCAATTATTCAATTTACCCCAATTATAAAAGACATGTAAGCTTGATCCTAATCTCTTTCTATTTCTAGCGTCACGGAACATTCACTCATTCAGTCACAGCTCAGTAAGTTGTAACTAATTAGTGCTATTAAATCGGAAACTACATTACAACGTTACAGTAAATTCGTATGGGTCATGCTTTCATCGATAAAAAATGGAAGAAAAGCAAAACAAGCCCTTTTACATATTCGAAATAGTCAAATAAATATTTTTACTTGAAACTAGCCTATACAAGTCTTTGTACCATAATTTTGAAAAACGACCCAGAGATCGATCTAATTTGTTGGGCGATCTCCGGCCAGACTGGTCGGACCGAATTTCATATTAAAAAAAATCTATTTTTTGTAATTTTTTTGAAATATATATAGGTACTTATATAAAAAAATTATATAATAAATTAATAATAACATATAATAATACCATTTTTTATAAAATACACCAAATAAAGTATCTATACGAATGGTTAATCTCGAATCAAAAACAAAAAAATTCAATCATTATTTTCTGGTCGAACCATCT
>SOPF01027103.1:0-13965 GCA_012979155.1 Hypericum perforatum | reverse complement strand
GTGAGCCATTTTCAAGCATGTACATTTTTTTTAGTAAATAGATGAGTTTATGTGACATTTATTCCAAATTTTTTTTATTATGTTTGCAAGAATTTTATAGAATTCGCCTCTCTTTTATATTATCCTAATTTATTTGGCTCCTGGGCATTTTGTTGTTGGAATGTTTAGCTCTTGGTTACTTTTGTAGAATTGGTACGCTGTTTATGTAGAAATCAGATTGTACAACAATAGTGAAAAAGATTGTAAAACAATTGTGAAAAAGAAATTGAGTTAAGATTATACACGGACTTATTATCTTCTTTTTTTTCCCATATTTGGAGCATACTTTTTGTCCTAGAACTTTAAGACATTTTTCTTTCAATTAAAAATTAAAAATTAAAAAGGAGAGGAGAGGAGAGGAGAGGAGAGAGAGGGTTTTAAAAAAATTAAAAATTAATCAGGTACTAATTTGATAATTAGCCATTGCCATGTCATTAATGTTGGTGTCTTTTGGTTTTTAAGTAGTAAAAATCAAGAGACACAAGTTGGTAAACAATTAAAATAAATAAAATAAAATGAATGGATGTGTCTCTTTGAAAATATGGGTGATGTTTGGACATTTTCATTGAATTGTGTCCTTTGAGAAATGACCTTTCAACACCTATATAAAGGAGACTCCTCTTGTCATTTTATTCATCCCAACAATTCATTGCATAAGCATTCATTAGCAATAATTATTCTTCTCTCCCCCTCTCTTGAGTCCGAAAGTTCCGGGTATATAAGGGTTCGCCTGAAAGGTTCGAGAGTCGTGTGCAACGATCTTGGAACCGCCCAAAATAGTCGTTGTATCTTGGGGACGATTGCCGTAGCCCGTAGTGCACTGAAATATACAGGGCAATCTCGTCTTACGGAGAAAGTGTCTAACACTTGCCTCGACTATAGCCCGATCCTAATCAAGTACTCGTATCCGTACATCCAACAATTAACACGTGGACCACCACGTGAGCGTCAAAACGACGCCGTTTTATAAAAAAGATGCGGACCGGAGATCGGGACCGGTCCGTGACAGAAATTTTCATAACTTGGACAGGTTCTACGGTCCAAAAAGTACTAGGTACTCAAGTGACGAAACGGTGAAACTACATGGTACTTTAGTGTACTTTTCCTTTTTTTTTTTGAAAAACTGCCAACCATTTGGAACCAAGAGGAGGGTAAAGGAAATCGTAACATATACTGGAATTCAATCCAAAAATCTTATTTTTTAGAATATAAATGTAAGAATTTAAATTTACCCTAAAAAATTAGGTGAAATTTAATTTTAGGTAATTAGACTTAAACTTCAATATTTTAGACTGTTTTGGATTTTTCTCTCTTATAATATAAGGTTTTTACTATTTGCTGATGACGAGAATGAAGCCAAAGGTCCTTTGAAAAAATGTAAGTTTTGCTGACATTCAACCTATTACGCGTCAATTAAAATAAAAAATTTGAGTTCAATAGATGAATTTTTTCTCTCAAAAAGGTATTATTATATATAACAAATTATGAAAACTATACTAAAAAATTTTTAATTATCAAAACCAGTGTTTATATAGGATATTAATAATTTTTTCTGTGATTTGGACCAAGTCACGAGAACATTTTTTAGAATCAAGTCAAGAAAAAAAAATCATGATTTCATCAGTCACAATTTTTTTTCGCGACTTAGTTATTTTCTCCTCATCTCCAAATTACCAACCATAAATTACAAACAGCCCCTCTTCAGTAATTATCTTCTCCTCGATTACCGATAAAAGGAAGATGATCAATTTCCAACAAAAGAGAAATAATTGATGTGGTCTCGTTCCTCTTTGGGTTAGCTCATGACTAGGCTAAATCAATCTTGGTTGGGGATTGACAAAATGTTTTAACTCCCTTAATTTCTATAATTTTCTCATAGAGAGGGTAAGTTGCTAGTTAGTTTCTTAGATACCCTTTTCTTAGGCTTAAGTTTATTAATAAGTAATTTTGATTATAAATTGTATCTGTACTAATTTTCAATCTATAATTTTCCACTTCATCTTTTTTCTCATATTCTCTATAATTATGGTTAAATTTCTCAATTTTGCATACCCGGATTTTTTTTTTGGGTACTTTATTTTGTTAGAGACCATTTTCCTCATATTCTTCTTTGTCGGTACTTGATTATCTCCACTTTGTCGATAATTGAGGAGAAGATAATTCTCGAGGAATTACTGTGGTTGGTAATACTTGGAGATGAGGAGAACATAACCAAGTTAAAAAAAAATCCATGATTTGGTCATTCACAATTTTTTTTCTGTTACTTAGTTTCAAACTTTTGCTCTTTGACCTGGTAATCACGAATAACTTTTGTGATTAGTTTAAAGTCACGAAAAAAAAATTGGTATCCACACAGTAATTAAATATTTTGGATAACATTTTCATAATTAACCATTTATACTAACACCTTTTTGAAAAATATCCCAACAGATAGAGATTTGTGAATAAGGTGAGTCACACCTTGCTCTATCACTTTCTCGCCCGCGAACCTCATCCTCAAACAACAAAGACGAAGAAGAGGCACTCAGATTAATGCATCTTCCTCTGACTCAGTCCACACACAAACACCATTTTAATATTACACTAAACAACGCTTCACTGTCCAAAACACATCAACTACTTCTTTATAATTATTGTCCCCTCTTTCTCTTTCTCTCTCCTCCTCCTACTCATTCATTGGTCACATCCCAAGGTAAAGAGACAGATATAATAATAAAGGCGACGAGATTGGATTTGGATTTGGATTTGGACTTGCCAATTGTCGAGGACCCAGAAAAGAAGAAGGGATACGAGGAAGGAGTAAGTGGGAGGATGACGTCAGCGGCGAGGAGGCTGGAGGATTTGAAGTCCCCGGTTCCGGCGGACATAGACATTGCCAACTCGGTGGAGCCGCTTCATATTTCCGAGATTGCCAAGGAACTCAATCTGGGTGCCCACCATTATGATCTTTATGGCAAGTACAAGGCCAAGGTTTGACCTTTACCCCTTTTTTTGATCTCTCTCTTCCTAAAGTTTGCTCTTTTTTTAGGCTTGTCGTTTAAAGATTGGATTTTTTAATATTTCGAATCGAACGCTAGTATGGTCGGGCTGGCTATTAAGGGGCAGTTCTTTTGAGGTGTCTTTTTTTTTAAATATATATTTGTAAGGTTTGAACGTGAATCCAGGTCCCTTAAGTCTCATTAGTGTTCGAAGATTAGAGTTCGCTTTTGTTATATGTTGATGTGTATCTGGATACCTGTTCGAATCCGGAAGTTGCAAGTGTGGGGGCTTGTTTATAAGTCCACCTACTCTATGCCTCGAAAAGTTTTTGGGTTTAGATATAGAGATTCTAACATGGTATCAGAACTAATGGTATCAGAGCTAATTGGTCTAAGAGATCCATGACATAGAGATTCTGACATGGGGTGTCACATCAGCTTTTTCTTCCGTTGAACTGCGAATTGGTTTCTGGGCTTGGGTTCTCTGAAATGTTTACTCTTTGCCGGAGCACGGTTACTATATCTGAATGTTGATTGTAATGTACGGATGATTTGGCCCTATAGGTTTTATTGTCTGTGCTTGACGAGCTTCAAGGATCAGCAGATGGGTACTATGTAGTGGTTGGCGGGATTACTCCTACGCCGCTCGGCGAGGGCAAGTCTACCACCACGGTTGGGCTATGCCAAGCTTTGGGTGCTTTCCTTGATAAAAAGGTAAAGCTCGCAAGTCTGAAAGACCTCTTTTTGTTTACATGTTGGAAATATTGGACATAGACTATGGACAGGGTGTGAACTTTCTATTTGTTTTGATGTTTATAGTGGTTGTGGTGAAGTCATCTGCGTCTTGATGAAAGAGATTACAATTAGAGGAACACTGATTTATATGGAATTAAATGAGCCGTTAGGTTGTCACTTTCGATTTATTTTACCTCTCCGCTTTCTGGCTTTAGGTTGTCACTTGCCTACGTCAACCATCACAAGGTCCAACATTTGGAATTAAAGGAGGTGCAGCTGGTGGTGGTTATAGTCAAGTTATTCCAATGGATGAATTCAATCTTCACCTCACTGGAGATATACATGCAATTACAGCAGCAAACAATCTCCTCGCTGCTGCTATCGATACCAGAATGTTCCATGAGTCTACACAATCAGATAAGGCTCTTTTAAACCGCCTGTGTCCACCAAATAAAGCGGGGCAGAGAACCTTCAGTGATATAATGTTCAGAAGGCTGAAGAAGCTTGGGATCTCCAAGACAAAACCTGAGGAACTTACCCCACAAGAAGTTAAAAGGTTTGCTAGGCTTGATATTGATCCAGATTCCATCACTTGGAGGAGAGTTATGGATGTGAATGACCGATTCTTGAGAAAAATCTCTGTTGGACAAGGTCCTGAAGAAAAAGGCATGGTGAGAGAAACTGGTTTTGATATCTCTGTTGCTAGTGAGATAATGGCAGTTTTAGCCCTCACAACATCACTTGCAGATATGAGAGAACGGCTTGGAAAAATGGTGATTGGAAATAGCAAGGCTGGTGATCCTGTAACTGCTGATGATCTTGGTCTTGGAGGTGCTTTAACAGTGCTGATGAAGGATGCCATCAACCCGACTTTAATGCAGACTCTTGAAGGGACTCCTGTTCTTGTTCATGCTGGCCCATTTGCAAACATAGCTCATGGAAATTCTTCCGTGGTGGCTGATAAGATTGCATTGAAGCTGGTAGGACCTGGTGGATTCGTGGTAACAGAAGCTGGTTTTGGTGCTGATATTGGAACTGAGAAGTTCATGAATATAAAATGCCGGTACAGTGGCCTAACACCTCATTGTGCTATAATTGTTGCTACTATCCGAGCACTGAAAATGCATGGTGGTGGACCTGACGTCGTTGCCGGAAAGCCTCTTGACCATGCCTACACAACTGAAAATGTGGCTTTGGTTGAAGCTGGCTGTGTAAATCTTGCTAGGCATATCTCCAACACAAAGGCCTATGGTGTTAATGTCGTTGTTGCCGTGAACATGTTCTCAACTGATACAGAGGCAGAACTTAATGCTGTCAGAAATGCAGCTTTGTCTGCTGGAGCATATGACGCTGTTGTCTGTACGCACCATGCCCACGGTGGGAAAGGAGCGGTTAGTAATTTCTCTGACCTTAACAAGTTCGTCTCTGAATTATGTCCTAAAACTAATTCATAAGATCATAGACTTTTAATCAGTCAACAAAATCACAAATAGAGTACGGCTCCTTTGATACTTTATCGAGTTACTTATCTTAGTTCCCTTCTACTGTTAGGCTGACCTTGGCATTGCAGTTCAAAAAGCTTGCGAGAACGTGACACAATCGTTTAGGTTTCTATATCCTTTGGATGTTAGTATCAAGGATAAAATCGAGGCAATTGCAAAGTCATATGGTGCTAGTGGTGTCGAATATTCGGAGCAGGTAAGAGCTACTGGCTCTTTTTCAATATTGAGCATACGAAGAAATCTATGTTTCGACGAGAATCTACATTCTTGAAGGTTAACCAAGTTGGTTGATTTGGTATCTTCAGGCTGAGAAACAAATTGACATGTACACCAAGCAAGGTTTCACGGGTCTGCCAATATGCATGGCGAAAACACAGTATTCATTCTCGCACAATGCATCCGCAAAGGGAGCACCAAGCGGGTTCACTCTACCTATAAGAGACGTGAGGGGGAGCATTGGGGCTGGCTTTATTTACCCTTTAGTTGGGACAATGAGTACCATGCCTGGCCTCCCAACAAGGCCTTGCTTCTACGACATTGACATCGACACAACGACCGGTAGGGTGATCGGTCTCTCCTGAATCCCGACCAACAACATCCGGGGCTTGTATGCTCCTCCCATAGTTGTCAAAATCTCTCATATCCATTGCCGTGCTGTTGCATGCTAGGAGTCGAGCGCCCGAGAACGACAGTATTCGATCATTGTTGTTGTTATCATATCATGAATAAGCTGATTGAATCACAAATGGTGATGATACAATAGCATAGTTTCTACTCTGTAAAAGTAAATTTGATCGAGGGCCTTCTACTTTTTAAGAGCGGACATGAGCTATTCACAATTTGAGCTGAAACTTATTTGAGAAGGGACTGCCTTTTGTGTTGCATCCTCATCTAGTATTTGCTACATAAACTTATCGTAACTCATTGAATTGACTAATTCATGGTTAAGTCGGGCTTCATTACAAAAGATAGTCAAGTTTTATCGACTAAGTTTTAATGCATCTGCATTCTCGTAGCTCCATGATATAAGTTAATTATAATCGAACACTATTGAATTTTATTCTCGTAACTCGGTAATAGAATTTAGTGTACAACCGAGCACTATCGAATTCCATTTAGAACAAAAGTCGGTTATAGAGCCAGTACAGATGGCACTTGCGCTGATCAATAGACGGTCCAGTGTCCGCCTACAAACGCGGGAAACTGCAACGGTCGCCCATTGGAAGCTGCAAATATTTACACTCCAATGCCATTCTAAACTTTTTTTTTCTCCCACCTGATCCCATCTCCTTAGACACCAAAAATTAAGCCAAGCAGATGAAGAGAAACATGCCAATGACGGGCCGGAACCTGCTCGTTCAGATTGTCAGGACCTTCTCCGAGATCCGGTCTTCGTCGTCGGGGACGATGACTGTTTCAACCCCGGATGACCCACTACTGCCCTCGGCCAGGGCGACTCCTCGGTGTTCTACACCGAAACAAGTGTCTTCTACCATAAAGAGGAACTTGGCATTGGCTTATGGCTTCACCATTGTCTTCTTTATGGCTTGCATTGCCTTCCTGGTTTACAGCCAGTCACTCTCTCCGCCTCACTCTGTAGCCAGGCATTCGGTTGGCTTCTCTCAGTGGACGCTCATCAACAGCTTCAGGAGAGCCAACTCGACCGCTACCCCGAGTTCTGGATTGCACCACAATTCTTCTTCTTCGAGTGGCGCTTCGTTGTCAGATGCGCGGCTGGAGAGGACACGAGAGGGAAGAAGCAAGAAGACGAGTACCAACAAGGAAGAAAGAGCTAAGAGGTGGGTTAGGAAGATGGAGCAATGTAATCTCTTCCACGGGAGATGGGTGAGAGACGAATCCTACCCACTGTACGAACCAGGATCGTGTCTTCTCCTTGACGAGCCTTTCAACTGTTTCCTCAATGGAAGGCCTGACAATGGCTACCAAAAGTACAAGTGGCAACCAACCAAGTGTAGAATTCCAAGGTACATTTCCCTTGTCTTAATCTGCTCGAACCTAGATTAGTAAGGGATACATCATGAGCTGAGGTAATGAGATTGGTTTTCTAGGTTTAATGGACTGATCATGTTGGAGATGTTGAGGGACAAGCGTCTTGTCTTTGTTGGAGATTCTCTTAACAGGAACATGTGGGAATCTCTTCTCTGCATCCTGAGAAGTTCCCTTCCGGAGAAGAACAGAGTTTTCGAAGTCTCCGGCCGAGAAGAATTCCGATCCGAAAGCTCTTACTCCTTCATCTTTCAGGTACATATATCATACCGAGCTTGAGTACTAAGATGATATCAGAACAGGTTTCATTTTGGACCTGCAGGACTACAATTGTTCGGTGGAGTTCTTCCAGTCGCCGTTTCTGGTCCAAGAATGGGAAATGCCTGCAGACAGAACCAATGTATCTATAAAGGAAACGCTGCGGATCGACACGATGCATAACTCGTCCCGGAACTTCGAAACAGCAGACATTATCATCTTCAACACAGGCCACTGGTGGTCCCACTCAAAAACCATGAACGGGTATGTAACTTTGATATACTCGTTAAAATTTGGGGTTGGATACGAAACTAATCGTATTAATGTGCAGGGAGGGTTACTATCAGGAAGGTGACCATGTTCATGACAAGTTGGATGTGGACACAGCTTTCAGGAAATCCTTGAAAACATGGGCTAATTGGGTCGACACCAACATCGATCACTCCAAGACACTTGTCATTTTCCGGGGCTATTCTGTCTCCCATTTCAGGGGCGGAGAATGGAACTCTGGTGGGAAGTGCGACGACGAGATCGAGCCGCTGACCAACAGGACGCAATTCGAAGAAGGGCCGACGCTGGTGGAGATTGCGGAGTCCGTGCTGCATGAGATGAAGACACCGGTCTTCTACCTGAACATCACGGAGATGACCAACTTCCGGAGGGACGCACATCCTTCGTTATACAGAGAGCGTAATACGACGGAGGCTGACCGGAACGCCCCGTCTGTGATCCAGGATTGCAGCCATTGGTGCCTTCCCGGTGTTCCGGATACGTGGAACGAGATCGTCTACACGCATCTGCTGCATCAGCATAAGAAGCAGCAAATGCAGCAACAACTTAGGGACCTACAGAGACGAACAAGAAGACATCAATAAGGCAAAGTTCCACCTTGTCTCCTCCCATGTGTGCACATATCATATTTGGAATAGTCGGTTCAATGAATATCGGATTTTTTTTTATACATATCGGTTCTAGTATACTGCTTAGAGGCAAATGGAGCTCGATAATACAAAGTCTTGATTCAATTTAATAGAAAATTTTTGGAAGGAAGTAAATAAAATTCAATAATAACTTTATTGAGGAGGTTGGTGAATGGTGAAGTAGCTTTTCTGCGCTCGAACTTTATAACTTTATTACCAAAATGGCGAAATTACAATGCGACGATTATTATTTACAAGGGAAGACCTCGGGGAGAACCTAACAAAAAAAAAACACCCCCGAGAATTGCTCAAAACTCTAATTTATTTCTTTCACTAACAAAGTTATTCTAACAAAGTTCATTTATCTAAATAAGTATACATAAGTCTTATGCTGAAATTTGTGGTGGGCGTTGGTGTAAATATTTAATTTGAAATATATATATTGCAACTCTTGATAATTAATAGCAAAGAAAGTTCTCCGGATTGCAACATTTTTGTATATTATTGGTTTAATATACAAAACTATAGAAAGAGCTGAGTGTTCTATTTCTTAAAAGAAGTGTTTTAATATTGATATTAAACAAACTTTATGGATGTCACAAAGTCATGACCAATCAATGACAATAGCTCGTCATGACCAATCAATGACAATAACTTGTTATAATTGTAATGTCAAAGTATGCAACAACAAGTAAAATTTATTATTTATTAATGAATGAATTAATTAGCTATATGAGAATTAACACATGATTATATATTAATTGCACAAGAAATCCTTCAAAATGAAATCCTCATCCTGCTGCTATTTTCGACTGTGAAGATCAACTACACGATGCAATCAAGTCCAGGTTGGATTCCTACTATTTCCCAATTATTTCTTAACCTTTTAAATTCATTTGTTAATATTGACGACGATGATGATACATCAGGATGACATGCTAACCAATTTCACTTTTTTAAGAATTAATTAGATTTCAAAGAGATATTAAAATTACTTAAATTTTTTGTCCAAAATTTTAAGATAATGAATTAAAAAATATATAGTTATTGATAATATCTATACAAATTATTTGATTGTTAAGTCTCTCGCATAGGTAAGAAGATTACATGATAGCGGTTCACACGGAACATATAGAAAAAGAGGACGAAATCTTGACTTAATAAAAATGCTAATCACAACTTTTTTTATTATTAATATTTCATAATTTAATGTTAGTTAGGTTTGAACATTAAATTTTTGGACTTGTTTATATTATAAAAAAATAATAAAAAAAAGCTACCGACCCTTTCCCACCACCCATCGATCTTGCATATTTAGTCAACTGGATACTAATTTATTTGAACCCACTAATCTTTGGGTTGGCATTGACCACAAAACAAAGAACGCGGCTATGATTCCACCTAATATCCTATAAATTATTTTTTGTTGGTGTCTATAAGTTGTTATTGTTCACCATTATATGAGAGACTACTAATCTACCAGTGCAAGAAATTATTATTCGCTAATTTGTATCACTCAAGAATGTTGCTATAGAATCCTCTCTCTCTCTCTATATTACGCTACTAAACAATAATATTTATGAATGTCATAAATGAAAGAGTACGCAAATTGCTTTGCTAATTAAATGGAAGCCTGCTACTGCTGCTATTCACGCGAATTTGGATATCTTGGGATAAAAGAGAGGTTGTCCCTAAATAGGGATAAAGATCTTGGCTATTAGATTAGAATATATTAAAAAATCCTAATCTAATGGCTATTAATCATCAAGGACATTTACGATTTTTTGCTAAAACTAATTGATTCCTAGTAGTTAATGATTCCTTATTTTTAGGCGAATTATCATTTAATTCTCTTTTTATAGGAAATTTTAAAATTTGAATTCATTAATTAGTTAAAAAAAGAAATTAACAAAAATCTTTTTAACTTCCCTCCTCCTAAACCCACGTTTCCAAAAAAAAAGAACCATCCACCTTCTAAAACTGTTCACGTTCAAAAAAATAAAACATCAAAAAATCCTCCACTAGCCTATTCCCGTCACCCGCCTCTTCCCGTCGAACCCACTCCACCCGCCTCTCCCTGTCGAACCCACTCCACCTGCCTCTTCCCGTCAAACCCACTACACCCACCTCTCCTTGTCAAAGCCCGTCCACACTCTGAAGCCTATCAAAGCCCTACCACCCATTGAAGCCGTTCATAGTCTCACGCTTGTTCTCATGATCTCACGTTCCGTTAGAGGCGATCTCGTCCTGTGAGTGTTTACCCATCTTGTCCGCGCTCGCCTCCTTATTCTCGTTCGACATTCATTTCATATCATTTATAATCTTCTTTTTTGGTCAAACAAGATGAACAAGAAAGAACATACTTCGTCGAGGGTAAAAAGGCCGGCACCCATGAAGCAAGCAAACAAACAAGCAGACAATGATAATAACAAAGAAGAGAAGGTACAATATGCCAAGAATTAGTGTGCATGTTTGCTTTGTCTGGGTGTTACGATGTGACTCGGTCTGATTTGATTCGTGTTGATGGTTTGTCTATTTGAATGATTGTTTGATTGGGTGCTTTACTAGTTTGATTAGTTGCTTTGTTGGTTTTGATATTTGCTTTTCTGCTTTGATTGTTTTCTTTCATGGTTTGTCTGTATGAAATGCTAGTAAAACCCCCTCTTAGTTTGGCAAAATTATACGATTTCCCCCCTCTTGCCGGAACCGGAGCATTTCTCCGGTGAGAGGGCATGGGAAATGACTATTATACCCTTATACTAAAAAATAAAAAAATTCTTCCTTCTTCCTCTTACCTTTTCATCTTCTTCAAAGTGAACATAAAAAACCAAAACCAGAAATTTCATAAATCAAAACTAGAAACCAATCTAAAAATCAAAACAGTCTCTTTCCTCAAACGGTGACCTATTTGCTAGTTTGATTAGTTGCTTTATTGGTTTCGATAATTGCTTTGCTAGTTTGCTTGGTTGCTTTGCTGGTATGCTTGTATGCCTTTACTGGTTTGTTTGTTTGCTTTGCTGGTTTGCATGTATGCTTTTGCTAGTTTGCTTGCTTGCTTTGCTAGTTTGCTTGTTTAAATACTGATTTGATTAGCTGCTTTGCCAATTTGATTGGTTGCTTTGCTGGTTTGATTGGCTGCTTTGCTAGTTTGTTACATTGACAAAGATAAATGTTCCTAATCTCTGGTTTGTTGTATTCTACAGAAACTATCTATATTCTGCAAGCCTTCTAAGATTGTGGCTGTCAACGAGTTCTTGCAGTTGTATATACACGAAGATAAAAAAATGAGAAAACCTCATCAAAAAGGCGGGTTTTGGGTTTCTTGTGGATCTTGCCATTGATGATCCACCCAAAAAATGAAGTAATGATACTCATTCACAAAAGGTGGTCAGGGGAAGATGTAAACGTGATAATTGATCACGTTCAATCAATGTATGGTGCCAGGCCATTTGGCCGAATGCATGTTGATGTAGATGTACCTTGGAGCGACAAAGCCAAGTGGGAGTTCAAGGAACAATTTGGAGACATGGGTATAACGCCTTCTGTATATTATTATCTGAAGACAAAGGACCTGAAATCAGCACTCAAAAGAATGAAGAAGTGTGTGCTGGATGATGAACAATGGGTTAAGATATATATTCTATATGCTTTGTTGGTTTTCCAACTTGCACCGATGACAGATGTTATAGGGGATAAGTACTGGCAATACCTGAACCCACCAACCCATGTGTGGAATTATGATTGGATGGGATATATCACATTATGGACAAATGTGGAGTTTGTTAGGGCTTCAGATGCATTGAGAGGCGGGACAAATATCAAGATGGATGGAAATTTGTGCACTTTGCTTGATTATTCCATCAATTTTTGTCATCGTGCAAAGATGAATAATATTCCATCTTCTACGACCAAGTTACCAATTAGGAGCCCGATGACTAATGAATCATATAAAAAGATGTCGCTAGATCAGGTAATAAATTACAAACTCTAACCATTTTGTTAATATGATTTATTAGTATGATTGTGAGAAATAACGATAGAATTTGTTGGTTTTGCAACTATAATAAAGCTTCTACAAGCTTCACTATGAGCGTGAAGCTATTGACAGGAATATTAAGGTTGACAAATAACTAATAGCAAAAAAAGAAAGGACCGAGACTGAGAACAATCAAGGGAACCGTGACAGAGATGACAGCCAATAGTATATGGAAAAGAAAGACCCTCAGATAAATCTTGTTCTGGACTGATATTAATGCGTGATTGGTTTGTTTTGCTATCATACTGGGTTGCTTTGCTACCTTAGTGGTTTGTTTGATGCATTATTATTTTATTTTGTTGGTGAATGGTTTGTTTTGTTGTATCATTGGTTTGTTTAGATGCTTTATTGGTTTGGTTTTGGTAGTTACTGGTTCAGTTCCCTTGGTTACTGGGTAGTTTTCCCACGTCATTAGTTTTGGGTTATGCGTTACTTAGTTGCTTTGCTGGTTTGCTTGCTTTCTTTGCTGGTTTGCTTGTTTGAAAGTTAATTTGCTTGGTTTCTTTTACTGGTTTAATTGGTTGATTTGCTGGGTTACTTGGTTTGCTTTGTTGGTTTGATTGGTTATTTTGCTAGTTTTCTTGGTTTCTTTGCTGGTTTGATTGGCTGCTTTGCTGGTTTGCTTGGTTGCTTTGCTGGTTTGATTAGCTACTTTGCTGGTTTGATTGACTACTTTGCTGGTTTATTTTCCCACATCATTGGTTTTGGGTTACGTATTACCTAGTTTTTTTTTGTGTTTTTGTGCTATTGGTTTGTAACAATTACGGCATTGGTTGGTATCTAGGTGAATATAGTGGAGCCTGAAGTTAAAGAGGAGAAACATGATGATGATTTTCAACCCGAGATCAATGTGCATACCAAGCCACATGTAAGTTCCTAAAAAGTTATGATTAACTAACCAGTGACATATATTTTTATTATGCATGCCATCTCATGTTGTTGTGTGACATGTTCAACTAGAAACAAAGCGAAAGGAATCTGCATCCGAGGTTGATGATGGAGTTTAGGCTTTGAAAAAGAAGGTGAGAGCAGTGGTAGATGACGAAGAAATGTGTACTCCATGGGACACATAGTTTATTGCGGAGGTCACCAAAGTTGTTGATGAGGTGTGTAATTCTGCTGAAAAGTCAAAGTTTGAAGAAGCGATCCGTGAAAGCACAGGTAAAACTACTAAAGAGTTGTCTGCCGCTAGAGCGACAAGGTAGACCAAGAAAAGTACTCAAGCTAGGACTCCGTACACGGATCCAACACCGAAGAAAAAGAAGGAAATGCCGTCTCCTTAAAAAAAAAGAAAGCTAAGAAGGCTGTAGCTGATCTTGATTTGCAAGCATTTGACAAATGCCCAGATGATTTTGTAGACGCACTACCCAGAGAACACCATCGTGATTTCCAAATCACGATCAAGAAAAATAAAGTTGCCCGAATGTATTATGAATCAATGATAGAGGAGCAGAAGAATATTGTTGTCTACTATGTGCTGAACAATACTC
>SOPF01027100.1:68262-110221 GCA_012979155.1 Hypericum perforatum | reverse complement strand
GGCTTAAGGGTATTTTGGTCAATTCAGTGTTAAAAAAATAAAAAAAATTGATGATATCAGCAAAGGTTAAGCCAGGGACCTGAGAGTAATATTTCGTTATAACACATGGACCTTAAATCTTATTCAAATTACACAGGGACCCTATTACGAAATCGTCAATAGTTCAGGGACCTGAGGGTAATTAACCCTTGAATTTATTAATAACGTAAATTTGTTTATAAAAATATTTTATTGAATAGTTATCCTAAAATTTTAATTTGGATGCACAAACTTTTGTTGCAGAATCTTATACTAAAAGAAAGAATTCCAATCTTTTGATTGACCGATAATTACCAGCGATTTCTAGCGAGTTACAATATAACACATCGAAATGAGAATGGAATTTTGGAATTAGGTCTTCCGAAAGAAAATTTAGTTCTCCTTCTCGCCCTGATCTTTACTACTAGCAACTGTTACATGTGAAATCAAGCATTTTTTTTTCTTTCTATTACATGTCAAGAACACACTTGATGCTTCTGTATGCTAGAAATCTCATATTGTATATTAGCAATCAATTAGTCAAATTATCTCCCCTCTCCTCCTGCATCGAAAAATTGTGAGTAGATTAGATTAAATTGTTGAAATAAAAGAAAATATTACTTTAATAATGAACATACAAGATTTTTTAAATCTAAAAGATATTAGAAGTGATTTTTTTTCAACAAAAAAGTAATGAAAGTGGTGGAAAATAATATTTTTACTTGCGTATGTATTGTGATACACTGTATATGTATTGTGTGAAAGACTTAATGGATTCCGATTAACCCGATTACAGAGAAATCAACCCCCAACCCATAACGGCGGGCGGGTGACCACGACCGAACGGACCAAAACCCAAGTACGGCATCGTCCAAATTAAAACACCTAATCATGACCATCCATTTCACTAACCCCTCCACTTCGATTTAATCAGACGGTCCTATTTCCTCCCCCACCGTTACTACCGAAGACCTGAACACGAGTCAAATAATTTCGTACATTTTCTCTCTCCTACTAACTAGTCTTTGCCACTTTGTCCACCCCAAAAAAGTAGTTAAAATATTTTTCCTAAATAAAAAACTTAAAAAGATTCGAACTTGGCCTCCGTTCATCGCTTATTCAGGTAATTAAATTTAGTTCCAATTCCATTTCGAGTCCTTAAAAAGTACTTCCACAAATTTTATACTCTTTCAAATTTAGATTAGGATACCATGGCTATAAAGAAGATTATTGATTAGGTTCAAATCGCCAAGCACCTTATTTTGACTTTTGGTGAGCTTGACCGCTCCTCTTTTTCTCCGTTTGGGGGTTTTTCGAATTAGGGTTTGTGGTTAATTTGGTCGGAGTTAGTGCCGGTACTTGAATTTGAACTCGCCGGAAGTTTAGGGTTTTTGTTGATCGAGTAGGAATTTTAGTCTTCGCTGGGGGAATTTGGACTTTCCCTTTTTTATTATATTTTTGTTGATTTTTGCGAATTTCGTGGTTTTTGCAGGTGGATGGGAGTCAGAATGGCAGGTTTTGGGGGGAAGGTTCCAAGGGACAATTCTCGGAAGGCTGGTCATTCAGGAAGGAGGACGGCCGGGGGGAGCCAATGGAACGAAGACAATTTTGTTGTGATCGATGTTGATAGTGTCGTTGAGATTGATGCTCCGGAGTCTACGGGGACGGAGTTTCAGGGATATAGTGTGCCTACTGTCATAAGTATCGACGATGATGATGATGACGAGGGTGATGATGAGGTGAACCAGGACGTAGAGCACGATTATGAAGAGCATCCTGCTGGTGTCCCTGAATGTAATTCAGACTCTGATGATATGCCAAATGCTGCAAACTCTGGAGACAGTGACGATTGTCTGGTTTTTGAAGAAAACGGACGAGCGTTGAATTTATCAAGGTGTAGTAGGTCAAATGCCGCTGAAGGTTCATCCAGAAATCGGTATGGATTGGATGGGGAACTTGACAGTGATTCTTCTGATTGTGAAATCCTGGAAGGTTCTTCTGAGGAGCTCCGAGAGCAGTGGGAAAAGGCATTCTCAAGGAGAAAACCTTCCAGTTCTCATGGTCATTCTGATGAAGATTCTGGTGTAGGAAGCAGTCGGAAAAGAAATACAGAAGCCCCTGAATCCTCGAACTTAAACAATGTGTCCGATGAAGAATTTGTCTCCTTTTCATTTAATGTTAAAGACGATGGATTGGGAGGAGGTGGAGGATCAGCTAACAAGCACATGGAAGATAGATTCTCAAAATCTGATCCAAAATGCAAGGAGGGAAGTTTCTCACATGAGAAAACACCTATGTATGAGGAAGATGATGCCTATTTTACTGTGAAGACTAACACGGAAGATTATTCCTTTTTCTCTGAGGAATGTCAACATTCAGGCAACTCCTGTACTTGTTTTCGGAATAAGGGGAAGGTGTTTCATGGATCTTCTACATGTTTTAGTCAAGATTTGGGTAATAAGGATTGGGATCCTTTAAATGGAGCTCATGATGATATTGAACAAGACGCTGGTGCTGGAACTGCCTTTCCTGATTCTACATCAATGCATCGGACATCTACAGATAATGGTAAAACGACAATCAGAAATGAGAGTTCTGTTACAGAAGATCGACATTCTGGCGGGAGAGAAAATGTTATACCGGAAACCTGTGATGAGAATGGCCGCGACAGGGATACCGGGAGAGATAATGGGAGTCAATCGCATAAGCGGGGAACTAAGTTGGACGTGTCGAATTTATCAGAAGGAAAGGAGCCTTTGGGAAAGACTTCGGATCAAACTGAACACCACAAAGCAATGGATCAGTCATGTACTCCTGGTATTAGGGTGGATGTTGTTTCAAGAGACATAATCAACGATCGAGAAAAGCTCAAGGAGACTGATGAATACAAGCAAGCAGTGGAGCAAGAATGGCTGGCCAGGCAGCAGCAGCTTCAAATCCAGGTGAGTGGATAGAACCTAGGATAGCTGGAGTTTAACATTCATGATTGAACAAACATACAAATAAACTTAAGTTGACTGTACTTATGTTTGTGCATCGAGATAGATGCAACGTTTTTCTTTGTGCATGCTTTGTTGTGTCCGGAAACTGGAAACTGGAAACCATTTTTGTTTTTATATGTTTTATATTATTATAATTTTGCGTTTATTTCACGTGGATGTTGTTGCGTACCTAAATGTTTCATCTAAAGAAAGCTGTATTTGTGCTTGTTCATACAACAATGATTCAGAAACTGACTCTTCATCTTTACTTCACTGTTGTGTTCTTAATTTTTCCTTATTTATGAGTTGCAAGTTTCCTAAAGTTGGTTTTTTATTCATAGGCAGAAGAAGCTCAGAGATTGCGAAAGAGAAGAAAGGCTGAGAGTTCTCGTGCTCTAGATATGGAGAAAAGGCAAAAGCAGCGTTTAGAAGAAATCCGAGAAACACAAAAAAAGGTATGCATTTTTTTTTTTAAGTTTTTTCCTTAACTGTCTAGGAATTCTCATTTTTATATGCCACCCACCTTATATTGAGTCGTTTGTGTAATTTTTTTGATTTCAGGATGAGGAAGATTTGAACATGAAAGATCAACTTCGAGGTGAAATTAGGAAGGAGCTTTGCATGCTGGAAATGACATGCTTTGACATGGCTTCAGTGTTGCGCAGATTAGGCATCCCTATTGGAATCTACCCTTTGTCAAATGAGGTGAGTTCAATCTTGAAAGTTGTCTGCATTCTTTGTTATAGCTCATTAGTATTGCATACCGGATCGGTTTTTGCTCTGTTTTAGATTGCTTATTAGAAAACTAACATCGATGGACATTATGGTTTTGTCTGTCCTTTCTCTTAAACCGACTAGTGTTTGCCCTTTTTCTAATAGCAATACTTTTAAGAGTTGCATAAAGTTTGTTATCTCATCTAAAGAAAATATGATACTGTTTCTAAAGACTGATGCAAGAATCTGTTAGTTATGGATGTAATTAATGACGTATAAGTTTATGTTCCACAATTACATTTTGGATGCCTGTTGATCATCTTGGTCCAAGTGGTAATATGACCATGCGACTTCTATGTTGCCCCATCCTTCTGCTATTGTAAGTTCCAGTGTTAAGAGTTATGGCTGACTACTGATGATGGTGGATAATTCAGGTTCGTGCTGCGTACAAACGAGCGCTGTTAAAATTTCATCCTGACCGAGTATCGAGCAGTGATGTCCGTCAACAGGTTGAGGCAGAAGAGAAGTTCAAGTTGATTTGTCGGATGAAGGATAAATTTAACTTTCCTTCATGACCCCAAATGCTAACTGAAGGTTTTGCTCTTTATTCTCATTACTTAGAGCCATTGTTGTTAGGACTTGGGCCTTCTGCTTGGAAGGACTAGATTCTTTCAGTTAACTAGCAACAGTTTGTAGCTAGTCATGCAATGGTAATGCGACTACTATGTTGCCTGCTCATACTTATTTTTTCTTCTGATAGCTACGCCTATATACCATAGGTTGTGGCTGTCTTTATCACATTCTGGAAAACATGAACAGTTTTCGGGTGCGGATTGTAGCAGCTCATCTGAAGCTAATCTGGAAGATGAGCTTGCATAAACATTACACTGGTACTTGCAGCTGAATGATTAAGTTGCCATTAATCACTGAATTCTGAAATTGCAATAGCCTCCAATGTCATTCTAGTTTGCATTGGAAGATGTAACGCGGTCCTGGGAGAGACAGAAGCGGGAGCTTCCTGAGGATCTGGCCGGCCACTGCCCCCGTGTTCCCCATCACCGTGCTGAACTCCGCCAAGCACCACCGTCCCCTGTGCCACCACCGCTAGCCTCTGCTAGATACGGCTATTGCTCATCTTTTTGGAATTTCTTTTGAAGGGTGTCTTTTGTACTATCTGATATACGTTATGCTATTCGTAGCTTGTGTAGGATCCCGAATTCGATAACAAACAAGACTTTACATTACTGGACACTGTAATACCCTTTATAAAGACTAAGAGGTGCAATCTGTAATTCAGAAGCAACTTGCATAAGAGGGTGTTTCAAGAATACAATAAATAATCTTAGCCATTCCAAAAGAGATTGCAAACACCTTGGACAGTGTTTTATTGCATCACTAATTCAACAACGTCCTGGTTTGAAGAGAAGTCCAGTACTGAGATCACATAAAAAACAGCACACCTTCGTAGATTCGCAACACCACCGTGACCCGAGGATGATCGAAGGATATTTTTGCCCTCGACTTCAGTCGGCTATGCGTCGTCATTTCCCCAGCACCAAAATGGAATATTAATTGACACAAGGGCACTTTCCTTTGTCGGTCTTTGAACTACTTTGTCTGACAAAAGAACTAAGCAGAAACGGAGGCGGCGGCCTCCTTCTCTTCAACGTAAAACGGGATGGGTTTCGTTGGGGCTGGCAATCGGCCGATGCTATCGACCTTGTTTTTCAGCTTTGGTGGAGGCCTAGCTGGTCTGGGCAACAGCCTGCCCTTCTTCTCAAACCACTCGGGCTTCAGCAGTGCCCGGAAACCCAACTCGTTGTAATGCACTCGTCTAACAGTACCACCTGCGGCTTCAACTGCTTGCTTTGCTCTCACTGTCACTCTCGAGACCTGCAAATTCCTTCTGTTAGGAGCAAGTTTCTCTGGCATGCTCAAAGAACAGAAATTATCCACTCTCAGGAATTAATAATATTGAGATCGGGAGCTATTACAAACATGACCAATTACTCACCATCCCATTTTAGCCAAGTACATGATTTGCACCATTTTGAAGAAAAAAAAACTGAATCAGTGTTATTTTAAAACCTCCTAGCTGCAATTGCCTCATGAATTCTCAAAAAATTGTTGGGAGTAATCCTGACGGTGCTAGAATTCGCATAAAATAGATGTCTGAAAGAAAGAAAATCTTAAATTTGGACTTCAACAAAAATAGTTAAAGAGATGAGTAAATATACCACCCACTACCCGAACCCAAATTGCAGAAATGTGGAATCATAAAAATGAGATTTCAGATTGCAACCTATCTTTTTGTTTCGGAACTAAGAAATTGGCCATGAATTAGAGAACCATACAAGTTTCAAATTTATGAGTTCCAGGAGAAGCTATGAACATTTGGATTTGTGGTCACTTGCCTCCCCAACATAGAAAGCAACAGTACAGTAATTTGAAGAATCAGTTTGTTGATCTCAATAAAATCAGGACCATCACTGGCTATTCGACAACTAAATTGCTATCTGTTTCAATATAATACTATAAGCCAATACCTTCTCAATGAGAAACAAACGAGCTCATGCTACTCGTAGCAGTTTTCGTCTTCTCAGTTAAGATGCCAAAATAACCTGATCTGATATTTGGTACAGAATGTGTCAAAGAAACTTACCTCCAAATGAATTGGCCATTGAATTTGCTCGGCACCACGACCCATCAATCTTATGCCATCTTTTATTTGCTTGCCTATTGCTCCCGTATCCTTTTAAAACAACCCCAGTCAGTAACAGTAGCCACATTAACAAGAAAATATACATCTCGAACAGTGGAAGGAGACACTCTACCTTCAGAGTTTTCATTGTAATCAGCTCATGAGAATCAATTTTACCCTCGTTTATAAGTTTTGCAATCTTCCCAAGTCCGCATGGCTGCAAGGGAGTCAAAAGTAGGATTTCAACATAAGAGTTATCAGATACAAAAATGGTATTTGTTCAAATTAACATTATGACTCCTACTGCCCAATTTGAAGAAATCACACTTCAATAAGAAATATAACAAAGCCAAATGCTAAGATTAGAGACTTATAAGTGCTGAGAAAAAGAGATTTATCCAATGTGAGATTGCAGAAATTCGTGAATTAGTGGATGGCAGTTGTTAGCCTTCTCAATCAGGGTTTCTTCAACAAAGGTTTTGAGAAAGACTATATCCAACCAAGTATCAATATTACTGTTATTACAAGATGACGACATTAACCGAGAGATGATCAATCCAAGGGGAGAAGATTGAGATCAATACTTTCAGCTAATAAAAACTGGGAAGTTTATAACTTCCTTCAACTAGAAGCCTACAGTAGAATAGGAGACCGTTTCTTCCCAACATTTCTAACAAAGAGAAAGATATGACAAACACAACGAATGAGCATTTAAATGCAAAGATGCCGCAACAACTCAACTCACAATGGGCCAATGGTTTTCTCCCATCCACAAGAACCAAGCCAGATATTTCAACAGCAACAAACGAACCCGAATCATTATCACAATAAACACAACTGCATTGGGATCAAACACAGGTAGCCAACCTGGAAAGTGAGGCTGAACGGGTTCTTAAACCCTCTCTTGGGCAACCTCCTCCGCATAGGGGTCTGCCCGCCTTCGAACCCGAACTTGTAAGTCCCTCTAGCCTTCTGCCCCTTGTGCCCCCGGCCCGCGGTCTTCCCCTTCCCGGACCCTATCCCGCGGCCTTTCCTCGTCTTCTGCTTCCTGGGCACCCTGTCCCTGAGATCATTCAGGCTCAGCAGGCTATATCCCCTCAGACCCACCAGCCCAGACCCCAAACCGAACCCGGGTTTCGAAAAAGGTGAAAACTTTTCCAAGGAATCAAAGACCGGGGTCCGGTTCAGACCTAAAGTTTGAAGCTTTGTCGGTACATGGTTCGAAATTGAGGCCGAGCAAACCAGTGAAGATATCAATCTTCTCCTTATCATCTCCTCCTCCTCTGGTGTTCTTCTTCTTGTTTAATGATCAAGCGATTTGTGTACTTGCAATGTTGTCGTTCGGGCGCCGGACCGGCGTCGTTTCCGGCGGTTTGAGAGGAGCTCGAGGGTTTTAGGAAATGGATCTTATGGGCTCGAGGAAGAGGAGAAAGAAAATAGAGACGAAGCTAATTGGGTGATGGGCTTATGGGCTCTTGTGGTGGCCCAGATGTCTTTAGAGTTTGGGGATATTTAGATTTTTTTTGCTTGAAAAAAGAGTATAAATGGAAAAATCAAATTCCGAAATCTAATTTCTTATCACTCTGTTCTAATTTTTTAATAGTATATTTTTACACCAAAATTACATTTTTGAAAGTTAAAAATTTGAATTCTTTTAAATTAAACGTAGATGAGACTATGTATTGTTCGAAATTTTTTGACGATCTTTCTCTTAATTCATAATAGTAAAGTGTGGATTTTATAACTTGGAGTGGAGAAGTATTTTTCAAATAATTGGGATGAAAGTCATGAGAGTGTCAATTTCATCATATAGAAGGGACTTAGAATGTTTATACTCTTGTTTTTATAGGTAATTACGATATCAAGTTTTCAAATTATTTATAAGGCAATAGTATAAATAATTAATCACAATTGAAGAAAAACTACGTTTGCAAGAATTTTTCTTGTCCATAGCCTGTTATCTTAATTAGCTTAAGAAGTTTACTGGAAACAAATTGGAGAACTAATTGGAAGTCAATCAGTCCTATGAAACAAACAACAAATTAAGTAACCGCCATTATTTAAAACAAATAAGGTCTGCTACCGATAGTCTCACCAAATTATCAGGTCGTCGTATTTTTACCATTTTAATCTTCAAGATCTAAGTTGCGTTTTTTTTTTCTTTTCGTAGCATAAAAGAAAAAGACTTTCTCAAGTCTCAAGAGTCAAGACTAAAGTCCTTGCCTCCAATGATTCAGTCGGAGGAAACAAGATTGGGCAAATTATTCCCTAGTTTTTGGTCTTAATCAAATTCTCTTATCGGGTTCT
The DNA here is from genome assembly GCA_012979155.1 of Hypericum perforatum. Taxonomy (NCBI): domain Eukaryota; kingdom Viridiplantae; phylum Streptophyta; class Magnoliopsida; order Malpighiales; family Hypericaceae; genus Hypericum; species Hypericum perforatum. Next base: position 101,500 of record SOPF01027100.1, on the reverse strand, counting down.
TTCTTTCTCATAAACGATTTTGCCATTCCTGTATTTTGAAAAAATATTAGTCTCAGGTCCCTGGTTGACTTCAGAATTAATTTTCCATTTTTTGACTTGTGAAATGACTATTTTACCCTTTCACAAAAAGACAAAAATAATGACTCTTTTATCTTTTTGTGAAGAATTAAAAAGTTATTTCACATGTCAAATGTCAAAAAAAGAAAAAAGAGGTTGATTTGGTTGGTGGAGATTCTAGACAAATATTTTCTCATAAAACAGGGATGTATTAGTCATTTCTGAGAAAGAAAAGACTCAATAGGAGAATTATGTTAAGTCTAGGGATTAGAGGGTAATCTTCCAAGAAAAAAACAAAAGAACAGCAAGTTATTTCTGTCTTTTTTCTTGTCCCTTCCTTTTCAATTGTCTGCTTCTGTCCTTTTGACCAATGCAATTCATTCACTTGCTTCCTTTCCGAACATCACCTGAACTTCCTGCAGTTATATATATTTTACCGCACCGGCAGTTGGGAGATTGACTGACTTGTCATGAATTGTAATTAATTGCCACTTTCACCGTTTATAGTCCCTCCGATAGAATTGAATGCTTACTGAGTTAGTCTTCTTATTGTAGACATATTGATATACACTAGCCCTCTTGGTGTCCCTAGGATGTCATATGATCCGAGAATCGCAACCCACCCAGAAAATGTTGCGGGAATAGAATGGTCTTTGGTCTTTGTCTTCGCCGAGATTCGCAAGGTCAAGAATCCGCTCCCACATCAGTAATCATGGTAACTGAGAGAGATTTGTTGTTGATAAGCTTATTCTTTTGGAACTAATGCAGCAGAACTCTAACATCATTCGGTCTCTGTGTGTCGATGCACGTTGGTAGAGGAATATGATGTACGAACGAGAATGTTAGTACTTGGAATGTCAATAGAGAGTCACATTCTGTTGGTGAAAATGCTCTGTTATGTTTTCCGTTTCGACACGTGTTTCGGAATCGGAAAGGAGTTTTCACGAGTGGGATAAGCTGACATAGATTCTATGGTATAAGGGGGAACCGTGAGCATTTTAATCGGAGTGACGATGCTGGACAAAGTCAGGGTGAAGGGTCAAGCTGCCTACTTGTCAACGACGCGTTTTCTCACTTTCTCCAGATTGTAACGTACTTGCTCATTTGGATATCTCGGCCCTCACGGCTATGTTTTGTGTCCTTATTTGTCTGGACATATTGAGTGGTATCTGAACTTTTATGGCAAATTTCGGAAATTTGTAATGTTGTGCAACTTGCTTCTATGCTTTTTTTGGTTGGTGGAATGGGTAAATCTTACTAGAATCTCCATATCCATCTGTTTAATTAAAACAAAATATTGAAATGGTCCTTGTGTATATTAAGGTAATGAGTAGTGAATTATCCACTTATAAAATTGTCCAACCCATTTGTTATTTCCGATGTGGTATTCTCTTCAACAAATTTATCTACATTGAAGAGATTAATTATACTCCAAAGGGTAGTATCTCCTGATGTATGACTTCCTTATGAATCTCCACTGACATATTCTCTTAACATCTGCAAATACAAAACAATAGTTGATTTTTATGATTTAATATCTTCCATCTGCTGCCTATGAATCTCGCACGGGTTAAGCTTGTGGATCAATCTGCTTAACTCCGGTAACTAATTTACGACCTGGTGGTATAAAATGGAGGGTAATAGGATAATGGAAATTTTGAAACTGAAACAAAATAATGCTGCAATAACTTGTTGAAGAGCTTTATTGCAGTCAATGAGTACAAATAATCTGCTACATGAATAGTTCTGCATCTATTAATTTCGACTAATTCTCCCGTTACATATTAATAACGAGAAAGAAAAAAAGAATTTATGGCTATTGATCAAGTTCTACTCATCCTTGCCTATTGAGAACCACGTAAAGGTGCAACACACCTGCAAATTTTACATGCTCTTTTGCATCATGGCCAATCTAGCTGTTCCCACTCCCACAATGGTGGCGAAAAATCGCCGGTCAGTTCCCAGTTTATACTGCCGCCAATTTCCGGGGGCTGATCAGTTAGGTCCCCTCCGGAGTATGAGGTATCGGTGGAGCTTGTTTCCTGCACCATGATAGGGGCCTTAGCAGACGTTCCGGCAGCTTCGTCCCGGACCCTCACAGCGCTTGTCCTGTTCTCTAGCGGGCGTCTGTCAAACGCTCGGGAGCTTCCCGACACCACGTAGACTCGGCATAGACTGAATTCATGCCTCAGCTGCATGGTAGAAATTCATTTTAAGCGAAGTTGTTGCACGACACTTGTATGCATCCACATATACACACAATATATGTATCTATATATGTATATACATATATATACACACATATATATGTACCTTAGGTGTGGGATTACTAGATGAATCAGCTTCATTCTGAATGGCTCTATACTCATTCATCTTCCACTTTGTTTTTCTACCAGTAGGAGCTCTCCCTTCGTAGAAAACCATGCTCTTCTTGACCCCGATCACTCTGTTGTCCGACGAGTAAACATAATCCGGAGATCCCGTTGCCTTCCAGTACCCGAACTCAGTCGTCCTGCTCGGTCTACCTCCCCTGGCTTCTCGCTCTTGCCTCGGCACAAAGAAGAACCACTGCTCGGTGTCTCCTTGGCACCTTTGTCCTGCAAGCTCTGCAAACACAAAACACGAAAAATGTTTCCCAATTCAGCACCAGGTATCGATCTCCTCCCATCGAAACGAGCAATGTAAGTTCATGATCAAGTACTTGGAAGATTGGTTGGCTCCACATTGTAGATGTCCACAACTGGGATAACTTGGTGCAGCTCTCCTTTGTTTCCTTCAAGCTGGTGGTTCAAGTAGAAGGAGACAAGCTCCTCCTCTGTCGGGTAAAAGCGAAAACCTGGCAACAACTCTCCCATGTTACTGCTCTTTTGATGCTTGCTTGATGATTTTTCTCCATGTTATGGACTCTACCTTCCTATATATAGTAGGTTGAAGCACACTTGGTTTAATTAAATAAATTGGATTAGTAGATGGTGACAAAAGATGGATTTAGGCGTGTGAAATTAGAAAAAAAAGGCTCAATTTAGTAGTGGGGACCACCTTCCACGCGTTTGCCTGAGGATTTATGATATGGTTATTAAATAATAGCCCTCTAATGATAGGTTGGATCAATTAAGAACATAACAATACTAAATAATTTTATGAGTATTTTACAACTTAAAAAATGTTATTCATCTTTAATATTCATTAGTAGGCTTTTAGATCCGAATAACAAATAATACAAAGCAAGAATAGAAGTTCCTACAAGATGGTCTTCAACTTGGCTTCCTCAATTGTAAGTTAGCCCGTTTGAACTAGTCAGCCAACTCCTTCCTATGTTTACCTTTCTAATTTTCTGCTCCCTCAACACAACAACACTAGTCTTTTTAAAAATAATAATTAGCATTTGCATATATAAATGAACTTTACCAGAATCATTCAAGTTAATCAATAGATCGCAAATTTGAATAATAAAAAAAATTAAATAAGTATTAGAAAAATACTCATCTTAAAATTAGTCAATTTTGTGAGTGTTTAAATAGAGATAGAGTAAAATCTCTATAAAGTGATCTCTTCTAAAACGATACTTTTTAAATTGATAAAAAATTATGGTTCTGAGTCAATACCAATATACAAAGATGGTAATTTCTCTATCGTAATAATTGATAATTTTTTATAAAATTTTTAGTGACAAATCTCGGTCTCAATTTTTGTATTAGATAATAATTTTGTAATAAATACATATATTTTTTCTTACTTTACAAATTCAAAAATATTTTAAGACACTTGTTATTGTTATCTTGTTATAAAAAAATATAACATTTGAATGACATAATAAGCCAATAATAAATCAATTTATATAATTTGAATATACACAAAGTAATTTTATTATTTATGTATTAATTATATAAATTTTTTATTTTTTATTTTCTATTTATTTCTTATGTGATAATCTCTCTAAAGTATTTGTTTATGTTACTGATATCACTTTATATAAATTTTTACTGATATACAAAATTATTTCTACTTTCAAACCGAAAGGAACCGAAAGGGCGAAGAGTTAAACATGCGTGTAGTTAAAGATCTAGTTCTAGGAAATTGTCTGGTAGATCGGGAAGTGCCTATTTGAAAATTTGTCTTCAAACAATGTTTACTCAGAATTTGTTTTTGTATGCTTAAAACGACGACACTTTTTCGACGAGACTCTTGCGTATGCAACGAATTTTCATGGATTGAAAGAAAAAAAATGTCACAGATTTGAGCTAATCGCCACTACATTTATATGTGGTCTATTAAATTATTTTCTAAAAAATTATATAAAATTTATAATGAATATAATGAACTTATTTACAAGTGTAGATTCTACTCCACTCTGGCGAATTACTCGGTCCAAAAAATATTATATTAAGGGAAAGATGGGCTCAATCGTGAGATAAATGAATTGGATACTTTGAATCAGATTACTTACACGAGGAAGAGGAGAAGGATGAAAAAAGTGGGGTTTTTAAAAATTGTATTTTTACACTGTGATATTTGCTATAGTTTAAATCCGAAACCTCTTTGATTTTTACATTATAAAATGGCGTTAGATTATATGATATTTGAAACAATTGACTTTGATTATATTTCGTAGATAAATGGAGGAGGAAAGTCGATTGAATGGAGCGATGGATTAAGAAGGAAACAAAATGGTTATGCTGAGATATGATAGCTCAAAATTATTAAATAATTGAATATTTTAAAAAAATCTGCGAAAATTAGCGCTTAAGACAATATTAAGATAGTGGATTTGTGCATTTTTTTACCGTTTTATTAATGGGGAAATAATATTTTATTTATACAAAGAATGTTAAAGAATATTACAGCCTTAGCAAGCGGGACAAACTTTTTCTGTCATTTTAATAGTCACGGTCGAAGCCATGTGTTATATTTTAATATTGACGTTCTGAATATTCAATGTTAACATATTTCGTATGTCAATATTGACATATACGATTTTTTTTGCAAAAATGTGAAAACTTACATAAAAAATACACAAAATGACATGTCATTTTTGATATACAAAATATGTCATATATGACACACATAACATGTCAATATTGAAAAATAAAATATGTTACGTTCTCGAATTTTTTCACCTAAAAAGTTTCACAATTTTTTTTACACGTGTCAATAAGATCTACAAAATATGTCAATATCGAAGAGCAAAACATGTGACCATAATTTATTTTTCATTCTGTTTGGAATCAGACTCTTACTTTAGACCCAATTCAAATCACCTCAATTTGCATTATTCATTTTATCGAGAATTTGGAAAATTCTTCACAAGGAAAGTGGTTTCAAAGATGGTTTCCGGAGCTACCGGTTTATGTTTTGGTTAATTAAGAATAAAAAGAATTCCAACGGCTTAGAACAAACGGTAACAAAATTTTGACATAAGTAGGAACCGTCGATTCCTCGGTTGGGTACTATAATGGTTTTCTAAAACAAGGAACCGTAACAATGATCACGGTTCAGGTCCCACTTACCAGAATTATGAACTCCCCTAACATTTATTGGACCGTCGCCGGGACTAACTCCAGCCACCCCAACTAAGGGACCTTTCATTAATGCACGCCAATATTTTCAACGCGTGGATGACCTTTAATTAGTTAATTAGTAGACGAATTTGCAATAGATCATGCCATACCATTAATTAATATTGGATTGTGGGAAACGTTCCATCGCTTTCCCAAGAACAGGGGTCGGCGGACTTAGCTTATTTCAACGCACGGCATTTTTTTAATTAGGTAGCAACATATTTTTAACTAGGAATTTTATATGGAATTACCGTATTAGGCTTTGTTTGGATCTCAGATAACTTTTTTTTATTAAACTATGTAAGAGAAAGAAATTTACTTGCCGAATTCTGAAAAATCAGATGACGGCATTGCGGCTCCCTGATCCTATATTGATATATGTTTAACACGTGCAATAGAGCCAAAACATTAGTAGTACATAATCCGGCGACTAGGCTTCAAACTTTAGTTTAATTAGTAGATTTAGTGTAAGAATTGGGCAGATTTAATTGATAAGTGTTATATTATAATAATTTCTTTTGAGATTTTCCACACATTCTGGCATTAATTTGTAATAATTTCCCACACATTCTGGCATTAATTTGTAATTTGCTACTTAAGCCTAACTATTTAGTATGTTAAACCTAAAAGATCATTCACGAAATCTGCCTCTATTATGAAGGAGAAGAGATCAACCAGAAAGAAAATGATCAAGAAGGTACGAACAGAAGAGGAAGTTTAGGGGTAAGATTGGTTCTATCTTTTTGTTCTTTCTACTTGGAAATCGTGTGTATCCAAAAAGACTCACGAACGTATTTCTTAAAGGTGAGGAGGACGATCTTGCTAATTCGGAACTTTCGGAAGATCAAAACAAGGAGTATCCGTAGTGTAAGTCTTACCCCTATGGCCACGCGATATAGATTTTGAAACCTTCGTTAGAGACTAATCTGATTCTATTTAGGCCTTCGTAAACGAAAAAGGAGGAGAGTGTGTCTAGGGACGTGGGATTACTATTAAGGGTTATTGAATGTAAGTGAATTATGTCCGTCTTATACAATTTATACGTTATTCTGGATCGTTATATTGGTATGGTTGAATTTGGATTTTGGACATGATTGAGTTTTCGAATTTGTGATTGTGAACTTTGGGATATTTGACTATTGAATGTTGATTGGTGGCTTCGTATTGAATTCAGATTGTTGTTTGCTGATTCAGATTTGTTGGAATTGAGGTCAGGGTGTTGACTTTCGAATGTGTATTGGATATGATTGATGTGAATGATAACATGCGAGATTATCCCATACCTAGTGGGCCCTGTAGTTCGCACATATCGCTTAAGGGGCTATCAGTTAACCCGAGATATGTGTGATCAAATAGACAGAGAGTATGTGGACTATCTAAACTCGTGGAGGGGATACCTTTCCGTCTATTGGACCTGCCTTGCAGGAACGGTAGGTATTTATTTGTGCCCCACGAGGATCCCGACATGATGAGTGTGGACTCCAGAGCTCCGTATTGTGATTGTTGTTGTGATCGTTTTGTGAATGTTATTGCGTAATATTAAGAGTGCTATGATGTGTCTCACTATGTGTATGTTATTTGCAATTGTTGTAGAGTTTCTTACTGAGTTTATGACTCACTACGGTTGTCTTCTTGCGTGTTTGCAGATTCTGGGATATCGGGACAAGAGTAGAGGAGAGCTGCATGCATTCATTGGACCATTTATTTCGTTTTGAACTTCGGATTTTGACTATTTATTTTTCAAATTTCGGACTATTTGTATTTTGGATTTTTATCGTTTTCCATAAAAGGTATTTGTCACATTCTTTCCGAGTTGTGACATTTAGAGTTTGATTTTTTTGGGAATATATAATATTGATTTTTTTATATCATTTTTGAAGATCTCGATTTTATTCTGAAATAATTTGTTTATTAGATTCGAATACGAGATAATATAAATCAAAAAATCTAATTACCCGCCATATTTCGAATATATCAGTAAGATGAGGGAATAACAATTACGATAATAAAATAAATACCGTGGTGAAACGATTATCAAGCATATAAAGTATATTTTTGTTGTAATAAGAAAATAAAGTGCATTGTTTTTATAAAAATTGGGGTGAATGACCTTCTAAATTTAATTAATTAAGATAAGATAACAAATATGTTTGATGAGACATAGATGAAAGAAAGCGTTAGGACATAATTTGCATCTCGTTCACGCCAATCAGTCGTCGAGTATGGTGTATGAGATTTGATATGACACCATCTCTACCCACACTTAATAACCAGAACAGAATCAATTTCGTCAATGATAAAATAAAGTATTTTTCCACCAAAATAATAATTATAATAATAAAGCATATTACGCTGACTTGCGAGGATCTAAACGTCAACTACACATATATTTTTAATTCTGGTGAATTGTATTTTGGGTTCATTAATTATTCCGACGACTTCCTCTCACTCTAACTTTTCGCATTAAAAACACGGCAGCGGTGCATTGTATATGTATATATACATAAGAAATGCATGCATCGGAGTTACAGCTAAGAAAAACCAAATTATGCGTCGCTTATAACCTATAATATGTACAAAATTGAGGATGTTAGCTTTATCAACGGGCACGTGTTTGTACTTTGTAGGTCCACAAGACCTAATCATAGTATGAAATTTTAGTTTAAGTGTTATCGAAATACATACAAACTAACAAAATACCCGAGACGAGTAGTTTCGAGTTATTTTTTTAAATAAATGAAAGATAAATATGAGACTACCTAACTTTTATTATTTTTTAAAGTATCTGAACTCAAAATTGGGTGGATTTTGAATCATTATTAAAAAATTCACCAAATTCGCAATTAGTTAATCTTGACATATTTCTTGAAATGAGACTATCGATATTAAGTTTGCACTAAATTTGACTTTGTCAGCATACAATAAAATAAAAATCGTACGAGAATAACAATATGCATAACATCATCTTGTTATTATATTATTTTATAATTTTTAGATTTAATATGGAGATTATAATATTATCATTTTTGACTAAGGCATTAGATAAGCGTTAGTCACCACTAGCCGCTTCCCCGTTTATTGCTTCTTTTTTCTAATTACATATTTGAAAAATTATTAGCTTCAAATCTATTTTGACAATTTTGATAAAAAAAAATTAACCAGAAAAGATATCTCATCAATAATACCTTCTCGCCTTAACCTTGCAAATCTAACTTTATGTAACAAAATAACTACAAGGTTATACGGAAAATTCAAGATTTGAAAAGCGATTTCCACGTGGACACGATTTGATGTTGGACAGGAACTTCTTCTATAAATTAACTATTTTATCATGATTACGTAAATCATTGAATGCTAATTGTTCAAATCAGTGATGTTCAAATTATTATATCAAAATATGAATTACTATATCTAACTAAGCAATTCATTTTATAAACATGAATCATTATATATAATTAAACATTATTATAACAAAACACAGACCATTATATCAAAATTATTATATTAAAATAAGAGTTATTATATCAAAACACGTACTATTAAACTATTATATATTATATTACGGTCTTAAACAAAAATGCAGGTTCAAACCAAATCTAACAGCACACAAATATTTCTAGGTAAGTAAGCAAACTATTTTATCAAAACATGAATTATTATTTATAATTAGACAAACTATTCTAACAAAATACATACTATTATATCAAAATATGAGTCATTATATTCAAATCACGTACTATCAATTCTAGTTAAACAAACTATTACATCGTACCGAGTCAATTATTATATATTACATGACATTTTTAGACAAAAATGCGCATTCAAAACCAAATCCTGATGACACACGAATATTTTTAGGTAAGTAACATTTCAGTTCATATAAAAGAAATGTAACAAAAAAATTAGAAAGTGCTAAACTAATATATATATATATAAGGGAATTAAAGAAAGAATATTATCACATATTGATTGAGAAAAAAAAAATTCCCGCCACTCCTGTGGCACAATATAATTGTCATTATACGGATGGAAGTTTTCTCATCGAATATGTACGTACTCTCCCTCGGAAAGAGAAGGAACTTTCTGCTATCTATGGCAGTTCAACGAATAAAATGAAAGAGACAGAAATATCAGAATAAGAAGACTTTACCACGAATGTTATATATATATCAAACAGTTAAGGTTTTTGCGGTGAATTCTACAACGTGTATTTTTTCTCTTTATTTTACTGAAAAATTATTCAAATATTATAACTTGTATACAACGACTCGAAATAGATAGTAGTAAAAGTCTCTTAAAAAGAAATTCGAAGTCCTAATTAAGTCAATAAATTATTTGGAATTTGTCAATGTAAAGAAAGCCAGGAAAACTTGTGTCACTGTCCAAGACTCGTTCGTCTCTGTGGTTGATCTCTCGCAGACACAGTAAGAAAAAGACACTGCTCATCAGATACTTTGGACAAATTATCTTATAATGTCGTTAAATTTAGTTATGGATTTGAGGGCGGATTATAAAAAAAAAATCATAATATATTACTAAAATACTACAGGTTTAGACAATGTAAAATCAAAATGAAACAAATTGCGATGAAAACACGCCAATGCAATTAAAATTTTGAGCAATAAAGTCGTTCTATGGAGAGAAGAACTATTGTTTTATAATTCTATAAAAATGGCACTTTGATAGACCATTTTTTAATGGATGAAACTTAAGCAGAAGTCAATAACCTATTATATGAACAAAATTGAGGATGTTAGCTTTATCAACGGCACGTGGTTGTACTTTGTAGATCGTTCAGAAGACCGAATCATAGTATGACTTTTTAGTTTAATTACTTGCCGAAATTATATACAAACTAACAAAATATCCGAAACAAGTAGTTTTTTAAATAAATAAAAGATAAATACGAGACTACCTGCCTTTTATTATTTTTAAATATCTGAACTCAAATGGAGCTGATTTTGAGACTTTATAAAAAAATATGAAATTCGCAATTAGCAAATCTTGATATTATCTCAAATGAGACTAATTATTATGAGTTTAAACGAAATTTGATTTTGTCAATATACAACAAAATGAGAATCGTGCGAATATAATAATATGCATAAGATAAACTCTCTTTTATATTATCCTATAATTTTCATATTAAATGTTTTGATTTTACTACATAGATTATAATATTTTCATTTTTGACTAAGGCATCTAAATAAGTGTTAGTCACTAGTAGTCGCTTCCCCGGTTATTGCTTTATTTTTCTAGCTACATATTTGAAAAATTATTAGTTTAAAATCTATTTTGACAACAAAAGATATCCCATCATTAATACATTATCGCCTCAACCTTGCAAATCTAACTTATGTAATAAAATAACTACAATGTTATGCGGTAAATTCAAGAAATGAAAAGCGGTTTCCACATGGACATGATTTGATCTTCAACGCTCAGTAGATTCTTGAAAAAATAAATTATTTTATCATAATTAGATGAATCATAATTATTCAAATAACTGATGTTCAAATTATTATAACTAACTAAGCAAATTATTATATCACAATATGAATTATGATATTTTGATAAAATATTTTAACAAAATATGGACCATTATATCAAAATACATACCATTAAATCTCATAGAGTAAACTATTATATTGTACTGAGCAAAATTATTATATATTACGTGACAGTCCTGAACAAAAATGTAGCCCAATACCAAATCATGATGGCACACAAATATCTTTAGGTAAATAACATTTTATTTCACATATAAAAAATATAACAAAAAATTTAGAAAGTGTTAAACTAAACAATATATATATATAAGGGAATTAAAGAAAGAATATTTTCATATATACATTGAAAAAATAATAATTTCCCGCCATTCTTGTGCGCATTAATCATTATACTTGTTATTACACGGATGGAAGTTTTCTCATTGAATTATTGAAGATATACTTTCCTCCGAAAAACACTGCTCATGAGATACTGACTGATTATCTTACGATGTCGTTAAATTTGGTTATGGATTTGAGGCCCACTCCACGCGGATTCTAATAGATCACGAAATGATGACGGTGGGATCTTGAGATTTGGGTGCTCAAAATTTTAATTGCATTGACCTGTTTTCATCGCAAGTTTGTTTGTTTTGATTTTTCATCGTCTAAATCTATAGTAGTTTGGTAATATATTATGATTCATTAAAGTCGTTCTATGGAGAGAACTATTGTGTTATAATTCTATGGAAATGACACTTTTATAGACCATTTTTTAATGGATAAAACTTAATCAGAAGTCAATAAATCTTTTAAAATTTGACTGGTATAATTTTACCATCATTTACAGTGTAATATGAGTAGAATTTCAATCAATGAAATAAGTAACATACGACAATGATGATTTGACAATGAAAAAACTATTTCTTGTTGATTTGGTAAGAGATATAGTGGAGCGTACGGGTGAAATTGACTATCCATTAAATTTAGGGTTTAGTTTACAAGTTAATACCTAGTTTGATCAATAAGTCAATGAAAGATTGAATACGTTGATGATTTTTTTTTGGTGGAATATACGTTGATGATTAACTATCAGTAATGCGCATATTATTTTAACAACTAGACTAATTCCAAATCTGTAATCTCTATCATCAACAAATATTTAAATTACTAATAATTCTTTCTAATTTAATTAAGAATTCTCAAATTTGAAGTACCCAAAAACCTTAGATCATGACATATACCAAATATAACCATTGAATCCGAAAACTTAAAGTATCTATCCATCCTTCATTGTCAAGACTTGTTCTTTGTGCGACCTTTTATGAGATAAAGGCAAAAAAAGCGACATATATTTTGATTGTCACAATCGCAATCCATCTCATATCTTTATATTTGTGGCTAATAAAAAAAATACAAAACAAAATGTGTGGACCCAATTCATGTTTTACCTTTTCTTCTCTTCGTACGCGCTAATATTAATCTTATTTTGATCTCTTCCACCAGAAGAAGAGGATATCAGCTTGTCATAAGCTCTGACGTCCATAAAAAGGGAGCAATTATGTGGACCTGATTTAATTGGAATTGATTTTATTTTGGGGGAAAAGAATAGGAATTGCAATATTGGGGTTAAATATATGGGGTATCGTCGCTTGACTAATGTGTGAATTTTGTATGGTGGGTCTCTTTTCAAAGGCACAATGTGTCAAATTTATTTATGGGAGAAATATATCCACCTTTCTTAGTTACTAAGGATTCTTGCAATATAGATTTTGCGAATTTTAATGTAATGCAGGTTTTTGGACACACAGAAATCGGATCATCGAATTTTTTTAATTTGCAAATTTTTATGCAACTGCTAATTTTCTAGATTTGGCGGCATATAAGTGTGGATAATTAGATTTGGGTGATTATTTTCCACCTAGTCAATCCAACCCGTTGTGCATCAATTTTGGTAGAAGGATGGCTGAGAATGCCCCAAGGCAGGACTGATAGCTAAACCAAGATTTTAGCCTTGTGCATTGATTATATACATTATTTTTAATTTGTATTAGTAAGTAAAAAATTCTGAAATAAAAATTGTTCGCGGAGGAATATAGAACTAGAGGACGCATGACTTTTTTTTTTAAGGTTTTAAAGTTTAATCGAGTTAATTTGAATTCTAGATATTATAAGACATTGTGTTTGTTCTATTCTTAATCAAAATTTATTTATTCGCAAAACATGAGTTTAATTCGCTGATAACCAAAAAATATGATGGAATTCATTATTTCTAACCACAAAGCACAAGATTGCATGGAGCAAGGATTGGTATTGATAAAGGCCATAAACTTAATTATAAATTTATAATGCCAAATTTTTATTACAAAATAAATGTATAAAAATTTCGACAACGCACTACAACATGTACTCAAATCATGAAACAAAAATTAACCATGCCCCGTAGATCAAACAAGAAATTTCATTATGATTTCTATATAAAACGAAAATTGTAAAACAATTTTTAGTTAATTTTTGGCATTTATAAAATTGTAATGATTTCAACATCTTCCTATAATATTTTTGGAAGATAGATATTTTATTATTAAAGCAAGTGGACCTATTTAAAAATTCAAATAATGAATTGATTAATCATATTCACTCGGTACAATAAAAGAAAAAAATATAAAACGAATCCCCTCGTATTAAGATAACAAACATGCTTCTTCCCCTTAAAAAAAAATAAGGTACGTCATCCCAAAATTTGCACGACTGTGATTTTGCCCACGTGTCATAACTAGGAAGTCATGCATGTAACAACAGACAACGAAATCAACTAGTTTTGATATTACAATAAAATCTACCTATATGACCTAAAATATTAAACAATGAATTGATAAAATTTTAACATTTATAAATAAACACACTACAACTTTATTCTCAACACATTATAATGTCATACCTTAATATTGGTTACATATACAAAGAACTAGCATTCCAAAGCTTATTAAAACATAATTGAATTAACAACACGAAGACATAATTAAACACCCTTGAACGTATCAACTTCCCACATATAAACTACACACGCACACTAAACATAAAATTACACTAAACTTGATTTGTAGATCCACAATCAAGGGATACCAATGATTGGGAAGAAAGGAAAGTAGTAGCTTGAAGGTGCAAGGCCCCATTCTCTTGGGAGAGGAAAATTAATTGTCTTTGAAGAGCCAGCATTATTTCCTCCATTGCAATATTTCCCATTTTTTATAGGGCATTTGGTGGAGAAAGCAAGAGGAGTAGATGTAGTGTAGGATGAAGAAGAATTAAGGTTTTGAATTATTTTGGAGACCATTTTGTCCCTTGAAGCATAGAGCTGGGCTGGGCCACCAATAAGCTTGGCTAGGCAATTGGTGGTGGGAGTTGGGTAGTCTTTGGGAATGTCAACCTCAAAATTGCCCTGCCTGTTTGTGTATGCTGTGGCCATCTCTTTCACCTGGTCGCATTTTATTAGTAGCTTTATGCCTGAAAATTATGAAACCGTGTGAGAATAACTTGTAGATCATAAAAAATTTGTCCCCACTTAAATTTATAAATCAATACAAATTATTTGGTCTTTTTCAAAAGTGTCGCTACTAATTTAGATCACTGTCCCAACATGTTAACATTTTGTCTAAAACTATCAAATCTTCTCATTTGCATTCACTAGTGAAATGATTTCATTTATTTAGTTCAACATACTAACCACTCAACAGCAAAAAATTGTTTAATGTTATTATTCTCAATAACTTTACTTAATTTTCATAATTAAAACAGTCTACACACTCATAATTAATGATGCAGAGCCTTAAAAAAAAGCACATATACAACAGGGTTGGAGTTTCATAACTAACTCGTCTTGACACATAAATTTAGCTGGTTACGATAACACGTTAAAATTTTTATATCTGATGTAAAAGTATAAGATAATAAATAAATAATATGAGACGCATCATATTTTTTGTTCAAAACGAAGTTATGAGGAGGTTGCATATTGGGGTCAAACCTGAGAAGTCATAATCCGTAGAGCAGTCAAGACAAGTCACCATGGCCTTCAGGGGCTCACATTTGGAGAGCCCTAGCCCTGAAGCAGCAAATGCAAAGACCAGAGCAACGACCACAGGACGAAGAAGAGCCATGGAAGCCATTTTGAGGAAAATTACAGTGGAAATGGAGTGAGGTAGTACAAGGTATAAGTAACTGAGTGGGGAAAATGGGAAGTGTCAGCTGAAAATAAATACAGACTGACTCAGTGCAGAGAAAACCATGGTATCAATGAAGGGCCCATTCAACCTCAGGGGAGTAGTTGGTGATCATTAAAGAAGTGCAATCAATTTTTTATAGCCCACGAAACAACAGGATGAATTAGTAAATACCTTCTAGTAAGATAAATCATATCCTGATTTTATAGTTTTTGTGAACACGACAACACTAAATATATGTTCGGAGAATTATTACGTTATAAAAATTTCACATAATTTAAATTTGGATTAATTATTACAGTGTTCTCAGATCTGATCATATAAAAATAATTATAGACCATGTCCATTTATGGCGCTTCTCAAATTTTCCAATATTGTGCAGTGCACCAGCTTTTAAATTAATGAGATATCATGTGCTAGATGCTGCGTTATTAATTGATATGTTGAAATTTCCAAATTCAACATAAAGTGTAAAAATAATTATTTCATGAGTTTGATTCATGGTCCTGAACAATTCAATATTCATCTCCAAATTTTTTTTAAACGAATCCCATTTAGTATTTCACAATGAAGCTTGAACATTTTGTATCACTTGGAAGTTTTCTATCCCAGTATTGTGAAAAGTTGGAATTTCCCATGAATTGAATTACAAATTTGTGGTTATTTCACAAAAAAAAACTAATTTCTGGTTGTAATTCACTATGTACATGGCCGGACCAAAATCCCTTACAAATATGCAAGATTTAGACTCCCCACATAACCTAGGTAACCAAATTAACATATTAAGTATACAAATGATTTTCATAAAGCATCAGATTTTTACAGCTTTGATATGCATGTGTTACAAGCACAATATCAATGGAAGGCAACTCTCAAAATATAAAAAATATATAAAAATATCCAACTAGGCAGACGATCGTCCCCAAGTCCATTTTACATCAATTGTTGATCTCATGGAGACGGTCTTAAACTTTTAAAAGGACAGAAGACATCCTTTAGAAAGCATTGAAAGCAAATAGGTCCCCCCACAAGTTTCAACGTTGAATCTCCAGTAACCCACGCACGACATCGGTGCGATCGTTTCGGGGGAACAACGCAGCGGTGCACTAAACCAAACAGCGACCACCCGGAAAACTACAGCTAACAACTTAAAAAAAAAAGAGATGATGTTTCTTCTCGATTGATGATTCTCGATCCACCAATCCCAATTCCACATCCTTCTCTGCAAGGAACCAGGAACAAACTGAAATATTATTGTTGGGCTTCACGTCCAACTTGCATTAAATCACTGTGCCAGTTTGGGCCAGGCCCAATTACTAGGCCCGCGGACCTGTCAACAGGCCAGTCAAATAGACCGGCCCAGGCCGCGTCAGCGCTGACGTGGCTCGTACTAGAGACACGACATCAGTAATGACGCAGTTGACGCCAGAATGGCATCGTCACGTGGCAGCACGCCATGGTCCCACGTGGCATGCACCCAGGCGTGCCACGTGGCTGATACATGGAGGACATGCAGTCAGCCTCCCACGTGGCAGACATGCGATCCGTCTGCCACGTGGCAAACATGCGTGTTCGTTGCGGCGTAGCATGACACGTGGCGGACATACATGTCTACCATGCCACGTGGCGCACACATGGTCTGCCAAGTGGTTCCTCGTTGCTCGGACTTTCTTATAAAAGGGAAAATACATAGAAAAATCCGGCATAACTGAAAAGCAAATTTTCTATCAAAGAAACCATTTAGAAAAGAAAATTTCAGATTAGTCCTGAAATTTTCAATAGATTTGCAATTAAGGCCAATCGTTGAAATTTAGTTGTGAATTCATTCGTTTGTGATCGTAACTCGACCGGCAACTCACAGTAGCCGATCCCGACCTGTGACGACACTCGTATCAAAAAGTAAATGTGATTTAATTAATGTATTAGTCATTTAATTAAACAAAATTAATATATAATTAATTAATAATTACGCACCGATTCCAACAATTATTTAAATGAGAGATAATACTGTTTGTTGGCAATGTATAGTTGGAGTCATCGAGCAAGAAGAAACAAAAACCGGAGATAGTATTGGTTTATTTTACCCCACCTCAAGTCTATAACCACCTATAAGTAATGTAGTCATTGGTGATTCACACCATTTTCACATGAAATTTCATATATTTCATACTACTCGGTAAATATCATCTATTAAAATTTCGTCATCTAAAAAGACATGCATATATTACTCTTCCACACTTTCTGTTTTCTCACAAAATCAACTGCTACGCACAAGTTAGTAGTGAAGATCTCATTTTATTTTTATTTTTAGAATCTTATAGTTAAAAGTTTTAATCTTTATATAATATATCCATTGTGTAAGGTTCACTAGCTGGGCCTAATTTATAAATTGTAATTGGGCTACAAACAGACCTCGTTAAACCCTAGACCATCCCCAATATAAATTCCCCCAAACCCCAAAATTTCGCTTCCGTCGGCTTTGCACCCAAATCTTCTGCTCCCCGGAGACCACCTATCCGCGGCGGAGGAGAACCCTAAAGCTTCCCGGAGAACGACCAATCATGGTAATGTCTCCCAATCCTCAAAGATCGCATCTTTGATATCTTACCGCTCCTTAAAGACATTAAAGTTTCAATTTTTCGTCTTTTTTTTGCGTGTTGGAATCGGAAAAGGTTACATTTGTAGTGTCGGTGGGGGGAGGGGTTGATCAGGTAGTTAGTTCTGGCATGAGTCTGGGTGTTTGGACATTAGTTTGTGTTGGGAGATTTGGTGATCGGGTTGTCGGGTTCGAATAGTGTTCTTTGATGGTATTCTAAGTTGTTGTCTGATGGTGATGCTCTGTTTTGATTGGTTCTTTAGTCGAGGAGAAAGGTGAGAGAGAACAAGGAAGAGAATGTCACTCTTGGACCCCGCGTCGCGGAAGGGGAAAATGTTTTCGGTGTTGCCCACATATTTGCCTCGTTCAACGATACTTTTATTGTAAGTATATATATGAAGATTGAGAATCTTGTTTTTGTCGGCTTTTGGTCGCGGTCGAGTTACTCTACTTGCTTGATCGATGCAGCATGTGACTGACTTGTCTGGGAGAGAAACTCTTGTTCGCATTACTGGTAAGTCATGTCCTATTCACCCGCCCCTTATTGATCACGAAGTTTTCATATCATGCTACGTTTTGCTACATGTTAGACATGTTTTGACTAGGAATTCTTCGTGCTAATATATACTTTGATGCATGATGGCAAGTGATAACATTACATGGAAAATCAACTTGAAGCGAGTAACCATTTACATTCTTAGTGTCTCAAGCTGGATAATCGTGTTACAATCTAGGATAATGAACTTCTACTCGACTTAATGTGACTTCTATCTCAGTAGCTTTATTTGTCTTGTGATTCTCGGACAACCATTTGATCACCTGTTGAAAGTTTGTAGCTTAACCAATGTTTATGTTTTGGATCTCTGTATGGATAACCATGTTGTGTTTTTAGATATAGTACCTCACTCTCCTTGGCATGACTTCTATTTCAGTTTATTTTACTTGTACCGAGCTCTTATGCTGATTTCTTTTCATATACCAAACCTATTTGAACGGCAAGTTCAAAGTTTAGCCTAACCAATTTATAAGTTTCGGATTTGCAGGAGGAATGAAAGTGAAAGCTGACAGAGATGAATCATCACCATATGCAGCCATGCTTGCAGCTCAAGATGTTTCACAGCGATGCAAGGTGGTCATTTTTACAATTTTCCTGTGATATGAACTGTTTCTCAGTTTCCCTTTCTGACTGCTTGGCCCATCAATGGACAGGAGCTTGGCATTACCGCTCTTCATATCAAGCTTCGTGCGACTGGAGGCAACAAAACCAAGACACCTGGTCCAGGTGCCCAGTCTGCTTTGAGGGCACTTGCCCGTTCTGGGATGAAGATTGGCCGCATCGGTAAGAAACACTGTCCTTGGACCATTTTTCCAGGCAGTGTGCATTTTCATATTGCTATATTTTGTGCTTCAATGTGGGTCTGATCTCACTTTCTTTTCAATCTTTGCAGAGGATGTGACCCCAATTCCTCATGACAGCACTCGTAGAAAGGGTGGCAGAAGAGGAAGACGGCTGTGAGCCATTGGGGCAAGTAGTTTTTTTCATAGTTGTGGTTGCACTTATATCAGCTGCACAAGGCATTCTGAAATGAGAAGTTTTGTGGTTTGGCTTGCAATGTCATGCCTCGGTATATTTAGAAGTAGATCCATTATCAAGGGAATGTAGTCCCAACTGATCTTTTTTGGGGGTATATGGCCGGATTCTCTTTTGAACCCATGGCCGGATTCTAGTACCGGTTGATCATTTATTGAATTGGTGTGCTTTGATCTTGTCAAATGCTCTCTGCCCTTGTCATTTTCAACGACATTCTATGTTTTCCGAAGGCAGCATTGACTCATAAGTTGCATTAACGATCATTCAACTTTGCATTTGCATCATGCTGTTAACTGGTGTTGACTCGGAAGTTGCATTGACTGGGAAATTGTTAGCTAGTATTGATCTGGACAGCGACATTGCGTTTGGTTATAAAATTTAGAGGTAAGGTGAGGTGGTGTCTGTTAAAATGCAACAAATTTAGTAATGAGCATTACAATAAAATCCTATGATAAGCATTTAATGATTTGCATCTTGAGAAATTTCCAAACAAATAATTTTTATTTTGATTTCTTTTTAACTTTATCAAACCTTACCATTCATCTATTTTGTTGGAGTACATCGACTTATCAAAAAAATGGTTATATCAGAGGAAATCAATATGGAGATATTTTTTCCAATTACTCGTATATTTTTGATAATGAATCACTCCGATAATACCAACATAAAGTTACTTTCTTATAATCTTTTGTGACCAAGATTTTTTTCTTCTATATCTTATAATATGAACAAGACACTAATTTCATACAATCTTCTGTATTCAGTAATTTTTTTCCTATCCAAATAGGATAATGTAATTACTTGTGATTTGGAAGATGTTTATTACAAAGGTAATGTAGGAACGACTGCTCCACAATAAGACAGTTAACTAACACAGTGCACAAAGAGAGGAAACTACCATAGATTATAATTTTTAGTATTAGTTGATCACGTGAGTGTTTTGAAAGATAAATTAGGATCAGGGTTTTGGAGCCAGACCGGCCTTGAGGGCTTCAATGGTGGCAACATCGGTCTTAAATGCCTTGGCCAAGGTAGTTTCATCAATGCTGGAGTTGAAGAGTGTGTTAGGAAGTGACACAGTTCCGGCATTTGCACTTCCGAAAGCAGAATAAGCCAAGGCAAGTTCCACCGCATCAGGGTTGTATTGGAAGTGGACTAGTCCCTTTGGGAACACAAACATGTCACCAGCTTGTAGTGTCTGTGAGTAGAGCTGGTTCGTAGTGTCGACAAACCCGACCTGAAGGGTCCCACGGACAAGGAGAAGCAGCTCGGATGACCGAGGATGAGTGTGCGGCGGGTTAACCGTGCCATTGGGGAAAACTAGAACAGCAAAAGAAACGCTCTGACCATTTAGAGCAGGGAACTCTATCATGCTTGCTTTGAAGACCTTGAAGGATGGAGCAGGCTGTGGCGGGGCCCTGATGACGGATTGCATGCCGGTGAACGTAAAGAACGAGCTATTGACCTCAGCTATGAGGCCTGGCGGGATTAGAAAATCGGTCAGGATGTCCGGGTCCGCGCCTGCTGCCATCTGGAAAACCACCAATGTGAATAGCACGAGGCTGAGGCATCCGAGTTCAGAGACTGATGAGGCCATATACACTTGTGATTGTAAGGAGAGTGTACTAGCTTGGAATGTTACTTTATGTAGAGAATACTAAGGAGAGAATTGATGGTGTTCTTTTTTTATTAAGCAGGCTCCTTTCACAGTTTGGATGACTCCGAAATATAAAGGAATTTTACCGTGGCCGCAGATTTTGTGGACTTTGCTTTGTCACGCAAAGAACATTTCCTTATGAAGTGGCTCACAAATAATATGTTGGCCAATTCTGTTTTGATTGGCTTGCCATGCATATTTTGTTGTATCTGTTCAGAGGTCATGTTCTAAAAGATGGTCAGAGAAAAACGAACGCACTGATTTTGTTGGACCTCCGAGATATTCTTCGACCATCTTTTTCTTACCTTCCATGAGTAGCCGGGATAATGTGGAATCGAAATCTTCTTAGGATTGATCAGAAGACCCCTTCAATTGGTTAGAATTACCGGGTAGTAATTCGTTTACTATTCGGACAAACTCTTGTTGGTTGGGAATACTTGGAGTAACGAGCTCTATCGTTAAATTCTTAGAATAAGGTTTCTCATGATACAAGGAATTCCATCAAACAATGCAATAAATTACTACCAAATCTCTGAAATAGAGATACAACAGAGGGATGGTATGGTATCCATCAATTATTAATTAATTCATAAAATATGGTGATCATTTGAGCTTCAACATGCTCAGGTTCATTCATCCTTTCAAGCCAGCCTTGAGAGTCTCAATGGTGGCAACGTCAGTCTTGAAGGCCTTGGCCAAGATGGTGCTGTCCATGCTAGTGTTGAACAGGGTGTTGGGGAGCGAAACAGTGCCGGCATTTGCGCTACCGAAGGCGGAATAAGCAACAGCAAGTTGCTTCGCATCAGGGTTGTACTGGAAGTGGACTAGTCCCTTGGGGAACACAAACATGTCACCAGTTTGTAGTGTCTGAGTGTACAGCTTGTTGGTGGTATCGACGAAGCCGACCTGAAGGGTTCCGTAGACGAGGAAGAGTAGCTCTGCGGATCGGGGATGGGTGTGCGGGGGATTGACAGTGCCGTTGGGGAATGCCAGGACGGCATAGGAGACACTCTGGCCATTCAAAGCAGGGAATTCGGCCATGCTCGCCTTGAAGACCTTGAAATTTGGAGGCGGTTTGGATCCACCGAAGATCGGTCTCATCCCCGTAAACGTGAAGAACGAACCATCAACCGCGTTTTGGCCTGGCGGGACGATGAAGTCCGCAAGGATATCCGGGTCACCGGCATTTGCCATTTGGAGTACGGCAAATGTGGCCCCAAGAAGGGAAAAGAACATCAGAGTGGAAGCTGGGAAGGCCATGATCAACTCGATTTGATACTGAAACTTGTGTGATGTGCCTAGTTTAGAAATAGCTACTTTATATAGAGACTAGGCCAAGTAGGATCTTTTTAGGACAGTTCATTTGATTGATGAATCCAATGTCATAAAATTTAATGAGCAGGCCTCATAAGTTGGTCCAAATTTGTATTTACAATGTGGCTGTCTTGTAGTTGAAGTCTCTTTGGCGTTTGTTCTGTATGCAACATTCCGTCGTCTGAGGATATTAAACTTGCATATGGTATATGCTCAATACGAGTGTTGCATATGCTAAACCTCAAGGAGCTCTAATGGCAAATGCTCGGGAGTTGGTTAAAGCGTTAGCCTAACTTTTATTTTTTAGAAAGTATTGTGTTTAGATATTATCCAAGTCATTTCCACGTGAACGTCAAAATTACATAGCTTGCCAAAAAATTCATATAAAAATCGAAATAAGTTAGACCTGTTTTACGATTTTGAAATTACAGGGTATCCAAGTGATAATCGGTAAAATCACAAATATCTATCTGTACTTTTTCCTAGATATTATGAATATAAAAAAAATTAGTTTTGGAATAATCACTGTTAGGTTGAATCCAACTATGGTCTCCAAAGCTTGTAGTACTAGCAACGGACTATCACATATTCTAACTTAGGTGACGAAATGTTTTTTTTCTGAATAGGTTATACTTTTATAAATATTATGTCGGACAGAGAATTCGAACGGACGTCCACCTCTTCAAAATTTTAATACGCCAAAAATTCTTGAGAAAGATCACACCAACAAAATAATATTGTTAGTAGCACCGCGGATACAAAATTCTTTTCCCATACCACAATACAATTTATAGCTCCTGATCAAATTGCAGAAGAATGTTAGATTAAAGGAATAACACTACGTCAATTATGTGTAAGTTTCACGCTTATCGCAATAATATCATCCAATATCGATCGTCATGAAATGAGACAGCATATAACTAATAGTTAGTCGTTTTACAAACAATCGGGCGATTCATGTTCCATATAATGAAAGCACTAGATGCTCCTAACTATAACAATTGTACTAAAAATTGGTAATATACAAAAAAAAAATAACTAAAAAACATAACTCCTAATTACTGATGTCTAGTTAATTAATTTGGTCCGACCAATATACAAAACATTCCAAAAAATTCGTAAGTAAAAATAACTCAAAAACAAATTGAATAACCGGAAAGTTAGAATAATAAAATTTCGTCGTCACGAGTTTGGCTTTTATCTTGCTTCTCGATTATAATCTTTTTACTATCAGATACATACTATTACTTTTAGAGCTAAAGAGTCTGTAATATCTGATCATTAATGTTCTAATTTCTAATAATTTTTATGTTATAAAATTTACTTTTACATATAACTTTCAAATAAATTCATGATAGTTTAGCCATTACTTTCAATAATAAATTTAAGTTACATCAAAATTTAATAATATAAAAGTTACATGATATGGTGTTCTTCTTGTAATATAAAAACTGTGATTACATATCATTAATTATCAGAAAAAGGTTTCTCACATCAAGCAAAGCCACGGATTAGTACAAAAATAAATCATTGGAAAACACACTGAGCAGAGGGATGGAAGCATCCATTATTATTTAGTCCACAAAATATGTCGATCAACTGAGCCTTTGCTAATTTCTCGGGTGCCCGAATCGGCCACGGAAGCCCAAGAACGTAGCGGTTTTTCCGTGAATATTTTTGCCCATGTTCAGCCTTTAAGGCCAGCCTTGAGACTCTCAATGGTGGCAACGTCAGTCTTGAAGGCCTTGGCCAAGATGGTGCTGTCCATGCTGGTGTTGAAGAGGGTGTTGGGGAGCGATACGGTGCCGGCATTCGCGCTACCGAAGGCCGAAAAAGCAAAAGCTTCTGATTTCGGATCAGAGTTGTACTGGAAGTGGACTAGTCCCTTGGGGAACACAAACATATCACCCGCCTGTAGTGCTTGAGTGTACATCTTGCTGGTGGTGTCCACGAAACCGACCTGAAGGGATCCAGAAATGAGGAAGAGTAGCTCGGCCGAGCGGGGATGAGTGTGCGGGGGATTGACAGTGCCGTTGGGGAATGCTAGAACGGCATAGGAGACACTCTGGCCGTTCAAAGCAGGGAACTCTGCCATGCTCGCTTTGAGGACCGTGAACTTCTGAGGTGGTTCGGAATCAGCAAATATCGATCTCATACCCATAAACGTGAAGAATGAACCATCAACCGAGTTTTGGCCTGCCGGGACTATGAAGTCCGCAAGGATATCCGGATCACCGGCATTCGCCATTCGGATTACGGAAAATGTGGCCACAAGAAGGGAAAAGATCATCAGAGTGGAAGTTGGAAAAGCCATTGATATTGGTTGATATTGGGGGAATGGAATATGTAATCACCAGGAAGATTAAGCTGTGATGATCCTAGTCTGCAAAGCTACTTTTTATAGGGAAATTGTAGGCTAAGTAAAATAAATGATAGTCCTCGTGTTTTTGAAGCAGGCCAATTGAATCTCAAGTCTAATGGCATATAATTATTGTGCAGGCCTCGTTAATCATTTGTCCAAATGTGAAGTCACATTGTTGCAGTCTTGTAGTTGCACCCTCTTTGGCTTTAGTTTTGTTTGCGACATTCCACTGGATGAGCAACTACTTACGATTCTTCTAATTTGATAACGTTGAGAATGTAGAAAAATGTTATTTTAAAAAATAATATATATATATATACATATATATATATATATTAGAAATTTATATATTTCAGCTTGAAAGTTATTAAAGTGATTGTCTATGCACACTGAAAAGTTATTTTGTCTATGTTGAAGTCACAAAAAGATTGAAGTTTTAAAAGAGAGGGTTGGATGCGAGTTTTAAAGGAGTTAATTTTTTTAAAAGAATATTTTAGTAGTCTCGAGTCCAAGTTCGCCAGAAAAAAAAAAGATTTCAACAACAGGGTTAAATGATACATTTTCTACAAATTTGAAAAACAAATATGAAATAAAAAATAGAGAAGCTGAATCACTAATTCTCGCAAACATAAAAAGGCTAAGTGCAATTAACCCTATTTTTTTTCCTGTATTCAAGTTTTAATAAATCAACATTTAACAGTGTTAATCAAATATTATAATTAATTGATATATTTTGAAATAAAGATCAAATATCATCATTTATTTGTTCAAAAAAATTTATAACTTTTATTTGAAATTGATTCAATTAACATCCTATAAATTTTAAAATAGGATAATTAACACGTTAAATGACACTTCATCATCATACATAGTATACACATATGCATCTTTTTATTCCACGTCATATAACAATAAAACAATATTTTTTCTTCAAATTAGATCTAAAAAGAGAACCCCAAAACTACATATAGTTGTCCCTAATCTAATCTCCAACCTCCGTTACCCATGACATGATCTACCTCGGCGAGCCAAAAAAATCACGGTAAGTTTGATTATTAACATCATGGAAAAACCTACACAAACTGGATGTCCACAAAAACACAATTCTCACTGTTCCGCCCACATTTTCATAGAAGAAAAATCATTATCATTATTTGGCAATTAATAAAGAACACTTCAATATTTCTGAACCAACGATTATGAACAACCCTCCAGATAGTCGACTCCCTCGTCGAGGAAATCCTAAATAGCAGCCGGTCACATCATGTTCTACGAGTTCAACATCAACGTGAGCTAGTGGATTTCGCTTCTCCTTCTCAATTATGTGGTAAAGTGGTGTTCTTATTATTTTTCAACGCCCAAAGTTTTGGGGTTTCTTTTTATAAAGATTTAATTTTAAGAAAAGTACTTATCAAATACAATTTAAAGAAAATGTATTATTCAAATTTTTTTTTATGATGTGGATTCATAATAGGAAGATGTGGCATATGTTTATGCATTTTAGCTGATGAATTGTCATTTGACGTGCTAATTGACTCATTTAAAAATGTATAGAATGTTTATTGAACCAATCTCAAATAGAAGGGATTAATTGAAACTTTTGAACAAGTATGAAGTGATATTTAATCTTTATTCCATATATGTTGTGTTACAATACGATAGCAATTATAACATTTATTCGAAAAAAATTATAAAATGAATGATGATATAAAAAAAAATAAAGTAAATGTATTACAAATTAACATCTTAAAATATTTAAGTGCAAAATATCACATATGATAAAGTTGAGATCTAAATTTGACACAATTTTTTTTAAAACAATCGATTAGTTTTTATGATAGAAACTATTAAAATTAACACTTTTCCTAACATTGGAATCGAAATTTGTTGTCCGTTTAAAAAGATGTCAATTAGAAAATATTATTTTAAGAGAATTTGACTATGTATATAAACTATTTCGTATATACATTTGAAAACAATATATCATTTAGAAGTACTAAAATCCTAATATAATTATAGTTTTAATGCAGAAAAATTCTAAAATTATTTTCTAAACAATAAATTCCATTTGGATCTGTGAACCGCTTGTAGCGTTAGGCCGCGGTGTATTTTCCAAAACAATGCTATTTGACAGTCGATCACATAAGAACAAACCAATTTCTTGACGAGGGTTTTTTTTTTCTGCTGTACATTTATTAAAAAAAGTTTTATGTATGTGGGTTTTAAAAAGGTCGGTATTTGCAGAATTAGTAAATATTACTTTATTTTTGAGAAACAAACAAATTTCATCAATTAGTCCATTACATAAAGTCTCGACGCGTGCTCTTTATTTGAGAAACCACGAACCACCTAGCCTTAAAAAGATTACTGCCCACCGCACATAATATTAATAGCCGTATGCTTTCTTGGAAGCTTGGTGGCTGTAGCTGACAAATGACGTGGCAAAATAATTAAAGCAGTATTCATTAAATTCCTATTGAATACACAAATTATTAGTTATAGCCACCATGATCACTCAAAGATTAATTAAAAAAGATTTGAAATATGTTCTTAATTTAAAAGAAATTTGAAAGGGTAGAGCTCGGTAAAAGGGGATGTGAGCAAGAATCAAGATAAATTAGATTGGCGCCTCTGTAGAATTTGATAGAAGTAAACTGTATACTTTATTGAATGATAATTATTACATACTTATGACCGTTGCAACAGACGAGTCATCACAGGGATAAGTTTGATTTGAAAAATAAACTAAACAAGCTATCAACTAGAGAAGATAAATTAGTAACAAAACTAAGTGATAAGATAAGCTAGAGTTCAAATAATAAATCAAGTAACATCCATATAGATAACGGGAGATAATGTGCTCTCCAACAACCTCGATAGGTATTTTACATATGACTATTTATTTAGTGATTTGTTCCTTAATTAGATTTATATATAATTGTTGCAATTAAACGCGTAACTAACAAATAATTATGAAATTAATCGTGATTAATTAAACAACAAAGTTACTAATTAAATCCCGCTTACTTGTTGTAGCATGGGTTGTTGAAGGCTCGGATCACTTCGTGTGAGTTGCTAGTCGTGTCAGATCATGTTCGAACGGATTCCCGACCTTGCAATTCACGATTATCCTTAATCGTCTAACTACCAAAACTATTAGTGACTAAACTGATATTCTCATTTCTAAGTGGATTTCTGGGGTGGCAAAAATGCAGATTGGTCACCCGAAGATCCCTATTTATAGGAATCAATCCACTGACTCAGCCAGCCACGCATGCGTCCACGTGGCAACTGGCGCACATACAAGTGCCACGTGGCACCAACCACCCATGCATGTTGCCACGTGGCACCCACTTGGTGGCATGCATGGGCATGCCACGTCAGCGCTGACGTGGCGATCGTAGGTGGTTGCTGATGCCATGATGATGTCAGCACATTCAACGGGTTGGGCCGGTCCATTGACCGACCCAATGAATTTGGGCCAAATGGGCCAATATCCAAAAATAATTACGATTATATGCACATAAATCTTCACAAACAAGAACCTTTCTTCATTGTAGAGCAGATATCGTAAAAATTGCCGCAAGGAAGTTGTATAAATTGAATAGAGACTATAGAGACTTGCGATCTTGTAATTATGGATATTTGAAAGAGAACTTCTAAATTACATCGAGTCACAGATGAATTTCAATAGGTCTTGGATAAATTATGACAAAATAAAAGACAAGTTTTAGTGAGCACGCATGATGTGTTTTTAAGTTGGTGGCGGAAGTTGGTGATGCACGAGATTTGCATTAAAGTGATCAGTTAGTTCACGTTCATCAACTGATGAACTTTTACTAGGTCTCAGCGTAGATACATATATTTTTTAACTGTCTCAACACAGGTATAATGTTTACGCTGGTTGTAACTTGGAACCCGAATTTATAGTTCTTTGAGAGAGATTGTCAATGTAGGAAGGATTACTTTAAAAAATTAGTGCATATACAATACATAGCATATATGCTCTAATAAAAAGCTACATGTGTATGCTCACGGCCTTGGTGATTTGGCAAAAGTCAATAATGCGAAAAGATGAATTGATATAAGTATAAGGTTCACTTTTTATATATGTACATATGTTTTGGTGTAAAAATTTATGCTCAAGAGGAGTGCCGTAAATACTAAATGTACCGTCGTGTCTTGTGTAGTCCTTAATGTCAAGTATACACCTTAAAAAAATTTCACAAAGGCCTTTTGTAATAATTGTTTTTTTTCTTCACAAAAGCTTAACATATTGTTACCAATGTTTTAACCGAAAAAATGTACCGGATTTCTCCTCTTTTTCGATTTTTTTGAAGAAAAAAAAAGAGGAGAAATGTACTGGAAGTATTTTAAGAATAATATTAATCTTAAAATGTCAAATAATTCTAGACTTGGATAAATTATAGGGTGTCCCCTAAATTTCATTGCCGCCTTTTAGGTATTATAAAAATCAATTGGTACAATTCCTTTCGCTGCATCAATTAGTTTATTACGCAAAAGCCTCTACGCGTTCTTGGAAAGCTTGGTGGCTGTGAGGTTGAAAAATAATTAAAGCAATATTCATCAAATTTCGTATTCAATAAATAAACGAAACCCTTTTCCCCTCTCCCAAAACAAAGAGGAGGCCTGTCTTATACAGGAATACGCCAATTTTGTGCAGATGAGGTTCGAGAAATTGTGGACGCCAATTTTGGTTCTTATTTTGCTCTCTCTAATCCATCCTCATCTTCCATTAACAACGGGTATCGTCCTGCTTTCTTTTATTATTGCATTTTAAAAAAATGTAAATCTCTTCTAAATTCTATAATCTGAGTACGTGGTTTTACATCAATTGTTATTTTACGTTCCAAAGTCTTGAAACAAAATTCTAAATCGAAGTAATTATGGTTATGCGATTTTGTATATTAGCTGACGATGTACAAATACAAAATAAAGAGAGGACACCGAAGGAACCAGCTTCCTCGGATGACCATCAACTCACCAATGCGCCGCTGAATGTAACGATCAAGAAAGGCGGGGGTGGTCGTGGCGGCGGCCGCAGCGGTGGAAGAGGAACCGGAGGCAGTGGCGGCCGCAGCCGTGGAAGAGGAACCGGAGGCGGGGTCCCATGGATTCCCTTCCATGGTGGAGGAGGAGCCTCGCACCATCGCTCTCACCAGAATGGTACGAACAAAGGCATCCAACATGGCATATGTCTTGGTCTTCTTGGCTCGGTTTTACTAGTCCTTATTAGTATTTTTCTCTTTCTGTAGTAGAAGTACTAGAACAATATTTCCCATTATTAATTTAGAACAAGTACATGCTAATTAGCTAATTATCTACTAATAGAATTGTAGGCCACTAGATGCAGTATTTTTGCAATTTCATGGATGCGGTGTTTAGTTCATGTTGGCCCTTAATCGTAGAATTTGTTAGAATTAAAGTTTCTCATGGTACATTGAATTCCATAAAACAATGCCACGAACTAGTACCAAAATCAATGGTAAAGACACTAAGCAGGGGGATGGTAGCTTCCATTATTAATTAATCCACAAAATATGTTGATCAACTGAGCCTCTTATCACGAGCTGATTTCTCGAAGGCCCGAATCGGGTTCGACAGAGCGGTTTCTCCGTAACATTCTGCTCAGGATCAACCTTTCAGGCCAGCCTTGAGAGTCTCGATGGTGGCAACGTCAGTCTTGAAGGCCTTGGCCAAAACGGTGCTGTCCATGCTGGTGTTGAACAGGGTGTTGGGGAGTGATACGGTGCCAGCATTTGCGCTACCGAAGGCCGAAAAGGCAAAAGCTTGTGATTTCGGATCAGAGTTGTACTGGAAGTGGACTAGTCCCTTGGGGAACACAAACATATCACCAGTCTGAAGTGTTTGAGCGTACAGCTTGTTGGTGGTGTCCACGAATCCGACCTGAAGGGAGCCGTAAACGAGGAAGAGGAGCTCGGCCGAGCGGGGATGGGTGTGCGGGGGATTGACAGTGCCGTTGGGGAATGCCAGAACAGCATAGGAGACACTCTGGCCGTTCAAAGCAGGGAACTCTGCCATGCTCGCTTTGAGGACCGTGAATTTTGGTGGTGCTTCTGAGTCACCGAAGATCGGTCTCATACCCGTAAACGTGAAGAACGAACCATCAATCGTGTTCTGGCCTGGCGGGACTATGAAGTCAGTAACGATATCCGGGTCGCCGGCGGTCGCCATTCGGAGGACAGAAAACGTGGCCACAAGAAGAGAGAAGAACATGAGTGTGGAAGTTGGAAAAGCCATGATCAACTTGATTGATATCAGGGAAATGTACAGGAAGACTAATGTTGAAACTGTGTGATGTTTCTAATCCGCAAAGCTACTTTATATAGGCAAGTGTAAAGGCTGTAAGCTAAGTAGAAAAAATTGATCGGCCTTGTATTTTGTGAAGCAGGCCAATGGAATGACATGTAACTATTGCGCAGGCCTCATGAACCATTGGTCCAAATTATTTGAAGTCTCATTGTTGCAGTCTTGTAGTTGCAGCTTCTTTGGCTTTTGTGTTGTCTGAGACCTAGAAAAATATAACTTTATAACTAAAATGAAAAAAAATTACATTTTAAGCAAAGTTTTTGATCAATAAATACATATTAAAAAAAAACTAAAGACAAATTATTCTCAAATCGATAAACTATGGTCGATGGGAGTCCAAAAATGATTATCGTGTCTCCCAAAGCTTGATGATAATATATTTCTGGGTCTACAATCGGAATATAACATATTCTCGGGAAAATTCCCATTTAAAAAATTTAAAATACTTTTTCTGATTAAAAACAAAATTTCATCTTTCCCCTTCAAACCTTAAAAAAAAAATCTTCAACTACAACACAAATTTAAACATTTTATGGTATATTTACTGACGTGCAGACTGTGGGGTATATTCTCATCAAATTTGGGAATGGAAAAATCATTTTGGAAAACCCACGAACCCGTGGGAAGGGTGACTATATCGTATATGCTCCAGAGGAGTGTCATATATTCTAAATTTACCGTGGTTCTCTTGTGCAGTCAGTCCTAAAAGTCAAGTGCACCCTAATTTTTATTACAAAAGCTTAATATATTCTTTTTTCGATTCAATCGGTTAAAATATCAATTATTACAGGGATCAATTGTATTAAAAGTATTCTAAAATTAATTAAATTTAATATTAAAATATTATATAGTTCTAGATAATGTTAATTTTAATGAAATTTATCATTTGCAACTACAGAATTCATAATATAACAATTGTAATTTATCAAAACTCTAAAAATCGGATTCTAAAACTATTCATTTGGATCACAAGATCCAACCGGAGAACCACACATGTATAAAATGAACCCCTATTAGTGTTAGGTCGCTGCCCAATTGCCAACACAGAGCAATTTCACATTCCAACTATATTAGGAACACATATTAAGGAACAAATCCTCTTACAATCTTCTTCAACTGGTGATGGAAATGAAGCTCATACGTCTTAAATCACTGATTAGCTGGTTGATCAGGACCCTTTTAATTATTTTGATGATTATTAGGTTTTTGACAAGTATTCGTATCTAACATATTATTAGGTACTAGTCTTTTAGTTCTTTATAAACAGGTCCATGTTAGTTGATTTATTACACTCTGACAAATAAACTATTTTTTGATAAATAAATGATAGGGTTTTCCCTAAATTCCATTTTCGCCTTCTAGGTATTCTAAAAATCAATCCATACAATTTTTTTTTGGCTGCATCAATTATTCTAAAAATTACTGCCTCAAAATAATTAAAGCAATATTCATCAAATTTCCTATTTTAATTAAAAAAAACGAAACCCATTTCCTCTTTCCGAAAATAAAGACTCCTACAGGAATACGCCGTATAAATAAATAAATAAATAAATAGAGAGGCCAAGGATCCCTTAGTTTCAAAAAAATATTCAAAGAGAAGAAGCAAGATGAGATTCCAGAGATGGTGGAAAATACTTTTGGCTCTTGTTCTGCTCAATTTTGTCCATCCCCATCTTCCATTAACAACGGCGGGTATTGTCCTCCTTTCTTTCTTTTTATTAGTGCAATTTTTTTTTACGTGAATCTCTACTTTCTAGTGTCGAGTACGTCGTCGTCTTACATCAATTGTGTTTTTTTTTTTTTATGTTCGGAAGTCTTTAACCTAATAATAAAAGCAAAGTACATTTGGTTATGCAATTTTCTTTATTAGCTGACGTGGCGCAAAGACAAGAGAAAGAGGGGACACCGAGGGAGCCAGCTTCCACGGATGATCTCACCAATGCGCTCGTGAAAGAAACGATCAAGATAGCCGGCGGGGGAGGCGGTGGCGGTCGTGGAGGCGGCGGGGGATTCGGTGGCGGTCGTGGAGGCGGCGGGGGA